>FIZU01002941.1:0-10874 GCA_900064475.1 Pseudococcus longispinus
ATGAATTTATGACATTTGACATTTCTCATTTTCAATATGTGAAAAATTAAAATCAAAAATATAAAAAAATTTTTAAATGATTAGTGACAGACACAGCAAAGAATGTAGAAGCAAAAGCACCTCTTGATGCATTGAAATTTTGATAATTTTTTTCTTCAAAAATGGACAATAAATAAAATTTAAAGAGCGGGGAGTGGGAGCGAGAGCTGAGCTGCAATAATTTGAAAAAGAGCGGGAGCGGAGCAGGAGCAGAGCCAGTGAAGCTCTAAATTGAAGAAGGAGCGCTCTTTGAGCGGAGCGGTGGTCAAATTTTAAAGAGCGATCGAGCGAGAGCGGAGCCCAAAAATCTCCGCTCTTGCAGCACTGCATAGATAGGAATAGTGTTACATAATAAGTAAAAGATCATAGAATAGGAAAAAATGAAAAATTAAATTATACCTATAGCATATGTCACAATTACAAGCATATATGGAACCATTGATCAATTGATCTTTCTAGGGCTCTGGTGGTGATACCCCCAGCACAGTATTTGAATGATTTAGCTGTGAGGCAGCAAATGTTTGAATATTACAATTATTTTTTATTGGGTCTCTAGGATGTGTGAGTAGCATCACTTCACATACTGAAGTAGTGACTGTCTGATAATCAAGAGTAGTTAGTTTAAGGAAGTAGGTGCAAACTTTATTGATTCATAAATATTCCAAAAAAAGGCTGAATATAATGCGACACTACTTAAGAAAAAGTTGGAGGACAGAGGAAAGGGTGATAATTGGCAGACATCAAAATTTTGAATGGGAACTAGAGGAAATCGAAGAATGAAAATCAGTTTTTCATTAATAAAGGTAGTTTCAAGAGAAGTAGTCTGTTAAGATAATTAAAGGATGCAGGATATTTTTCCATGCAAATAAAATCGCTTTTATTGTATCTTGGAAAAGTAAGTATATCTAGCTCTTTGTTCAATTCCATAAGTAAATTCAACATTTCATATACAGCTTGATGCATTATAAATTTTGTTTACAGCAGTTGAGACATTTGTGCATAATATTTTGATCTAGTTTAAAATTTCTTCATTGTGTCTCAAAGGCGTTACTATTTCATTAAAATTAGTAATTGTTGATTGAATAACCTGTATTTGATTTTTCAATAAGTATTGAAATCCAGATTTGTCTTCTAATTCCATTTCAATTGAATCATCATATGGTTTGCATCGGTGGAGCTAGGTAGTCCAAAAATCCATTTAAATACATAAGATCCAGCATCGATTAAAACTTTACAAATTTGATTTTTAAATATGTAGGCACATCGTGTGTTACATTGTAAGTTGGTTCAGTATGACTGATTTCTACATTTCTCTTCATTTTCAGGTCTCCATCATCTGATATAATGTATCAAATTTGTCTAAATTAGAGTTCGTTGTTTAAGCCTCCATAAAGGCTTCTATTAATTGTTATATTCCCCTCAAGAATATTGACACCCGAACTTGAATGAACCACACTTTTAAAGCATGATATTTATTAAATAATATTAACATGCAATAGCTTAAATATAACTTACGAGAAATTAGCAATTCACCCAATAGTTATATATATGAACCACAAAAATCAAGATCTCCCAAGTCACCGCGTCACCACCAATTCCACAACCAATAGTACTTTACGTATTTTTAGTGATTAAAGCAAAATTCAAGTAAAAACGGAGAACCGTAAATTAACACAATTAAGATTATCGAAATGAATTATTAAATGAGTTCAAATTAACACTTAAACAAAATACAAAATCAGTAAAACGAAACACCGAACAAGTTTGAGGTAAGACTTCTTACCGAGTCCTTCTTTCGACTAAAGTTAGCTCAAGACTAATTTTTGGTGGTCACCTAGATGACCCCTTGGTCGTCTCCTGCCCAGAAATATCAAATTTCTGGCTATTAATTAAATAAGGCAAAAATTAGAAACTGAGACAACAATCAAAAGAAACACTAAAATTAGTAACTAAAGTAGAATCAAATTTTGAGGTAAGATTATACCGAGTCTTCACAACACAAAAGTTCGTCTTTTTAATAAATTTCGAATTTTGAATGTTGACAAGAGAAGACAGTCAAATTAGGAGAGAAGGTGTCAATATTTATAGTCCGTGCAATTTATTTATGCGGCTGAGTTTTCCGAAACGATTTCGTTGCCTCGCGAGAACCCGCGACGAAAAATTAAAAAACAACGGGAGATGCGCGCGCACAACCGCATAAATAAATTGCACGGACAATACTTTTTTTTGTACTTCAACAACTTTCAGAGTTATTTTCAACAAATGAATAAAACTTTAAACAAAAACATGAGACGACCTTCCAAAAAAAAAAAAAAAAAGGAAGGGGAGGGACAGCTCATATTCACGATACGTTTGTCACGCTTTGTGAAAATTCTTCAAACGCTTCTGCCTTATGAAGTAACCTATTCTTCATATTCGAAATACTTCCAACAGTTAGTCTTCGTCGATTACATTCACTTCTCACATTTCCCCAGACTTTACTTAGATATTCGACGCTGTGACTAATGAAGGAAAAGAAAAAAGGTATTCGAGTTTCATCATTACAACGCCTCGCATCAACGAGTCTATTCTAACGAAATTACTTTCAGTCGTAAGTGGCAAAGAGGAAATGACCTTCGAAATTCAGTCAATGAAGGAAAAAGGAGACACCTGTAGTCGTTGCATTCCATTTCTATAAAAGGAATACTTATTTCCGTCGAAAAATTGCCAACCATAAAATTTTGAGAAGAACTAATGGATCAACTCGATAAAAAATAGCTTTAAGGTGATTTTTTTGTTTTCACGTCTAAAAATCAAATTGTCATTTTTATGATGTTTCGACATCGCACAAGCTTCAGAAGTCACTCACCTAAAAGTTGGAAAAAACCTCTTAAAATCTCCAAATCCCCTCACCAACTCTCAAACCAATACCAAAACATACCCAAACACCTCAATGACCGGCCCAGAAATAACCCATAATCACCCGTTGAAACACCGACACTTCCAAAACAATCCCACATACCGACATTTCTCGCGTCCATCGTCAGTTAAATACCCGAATAGGTACACATACATACGTAGGAAAAAAAACAACACCGAAATTTCCTCACTTTAGCCATGCTCGGTTACAGGAAGTACGACGATTTCCATTGTGAATGAATACACGTTCAAAGGATTACGAGAGGTGGAAAAAAAAACTAAAAAAAAAGAAACAGATGCGTGTGAAGAATTCGGTACGTCAGAGAACCTACGCCGATGAGCAAAGAGACAGGTACACCTTAAACAATGAAAACGAATAAAGTGTGGAAAATTGAAAACTGGTAAAATGTACTGGAGCGAGACAAAGATAAATGGAAAAATGTAGATGACTTTGGAAACACGGTGTCTAGCGATCTGGTCGAACCATCCTTTGGGGTAGTAGGACTGCGGACTATTCGAAAAATCTATTAATTCGGCGTTACTAAAGGTTTCTCGAGACTAGTCCACGAAACAGATGTAATTTCCACGTAAAAACATCACATAAATATAAGTACCTAATACCTATAGACCTACAGCACCATTTATAAAGACAATCGTCTCGAAATGATTAATTTGGTCGATTTCAATTTACACACGACTCGCAGGAAACGAGAAAATTTCCAATCAGCTCGACGATGAGAGGCGCAATGCCACCGAAATTAGATTATACATTAGCGTAACACCGGCAGTCGTTATCAATGAATTAAAACGCCGTACGCCGGGTATACATTTAAATACCCTTTTCTCGTTGTCGCGTCTTTCTCATCTTGGCGTTATTCGTATATATACGCAGCAACCTAACGCCATCGGCTATCTATATTCTCTCTGAGCTGCGCTGTTAATAAAAAGCAATCTATTCCCACCTGTTGTAATAGAGCCGAACCTAGGTTTACATGTATAAATACATCAACTAAACACAATACGCCAGCACACACTCCACGACTCTCTGCTACACGTACATCTCTGCCTTTTTTTTTTTCAATAAAGATTTGCTTTGCGTTCCAGTATCATCCCATCCCAAGATCCATTCACGCAGACTACACAACACACGCACCTTATATAGCGAAAAAGCAAAATGCCAACGTAATGCCATCGCCATACTCCTTAAATCATTCCACACAACTTTGATCGGGGCTATATTTTCATATCGTCGTCTCAGCTCCTCTACCTCCATACTTTCCTCGCATTCGTAATATTTTCCTCGCTCGCTTCTGTTCTAGTTTCATTCACACAATCATTCCATGCACACGCATCGAGTAATTAACGCTGTAAAGGTATAAAGCATCGAATATTAAATTTGAACGACCTTCTCGAAACCGTTTTCAATTAGTTTACAAGCGTACGCACCTGAAACCAGTTTCCACACAACTATTATTCATTTTTTTTCTTTTTGGCAGTAGGCTTATTTCGTTGGTTCTAATGAAAAGATTATACAAATGCGAAACTGAGCTCGATCGGTTATTCCACAACCACCAAAAACCTCATTCGCCAAAGGAATGCGTTTACCAATTTACAACGAATCCACGCCGTTGACCTCAGCGTACCTCGTATTACAAAGTACCCAAATTCATGCGCCAAAAAACGTGAACCGCGAGTATCATTTCGGAAACACGACATGTTTTTGAATATATTATTTCATTAATAAGTTTACAACCGAAAGGGATTCACGATTCTGGAGCTTTGGCTATTTCAAAATTCCATTTCCTCGTTTTTTTTTTCGGTCAACGAAAAGTTATTAATTTTAATACGGAGTAGTTTTTTCGGTATGGAATTATGCCTGAATCAATACTGGATGGCGTAGGTAAAGAAGAGGAAATAGAGGTGAAGTTGAATAACTCCGATGGTCATTTTTTTATCCCTATAGAAACCTTCGCTGAACAGACTTTCGTATATGTAATCAACCAGCCCACACAAGTCTGGCGAAATGCATAACGTGTGTACTATCTTTCGACCAAAATATACATTCGATCAATGAAAGGCTCAATTTGATCCGATCCGACGAGGAAACCTCTTCATATGATCCCTTAGCCTTGAATTCGCAGAACCGTATATTAATCAATTCATATTGCTGTTGGCGTAATATAAATAGATAAATAAATTAGGATTTTACGTTAGCTATTAAAAAAGGTTTAGGTACACAAATAAAGAAAAAATGGAATATAAACATTTTAAAATGTTTTTTATGAAAACATGCAAGAGTACGTATACGAATAAGAGTTTTTAAAAACATATTTAGGTACCTTTAAAATTTATTTAAAATTTTGATTCGCCTTAAAGTTGATCGAACAGTACTGTTATCTTTTTTATTTCATACAGTAAAACTTCGATAATACAAACCCGCATAATGCGCGAAGCTGTTTCGGTCCCTTGAAAACTCCCATAAGACCCCATGTTGTACCCTCTTCTTTAGTGGTACTTAAATATAATAATTTTTGTATTAGCCTTTTAATTATGTCTTTATTTGTTTTTATGCTTACTAACAGTACTTACTTGTTGATCTCGGCTAGGATGTAATTTGATGATTTTGCCCATTGACCATCTTGTGGGACGAGAAAATTCGAGGCGAGGAATTGACACGTGAATTCGTTTAGATTTTTTTGATGACCCCAAATTTTCAATTCAGCCCTGCTAATCGACTAACAATGTGACCCTAACGCCAGGATTAAAATTCTAGCTCTCAAAATTGATTACAGTGCTTTCTGGAGCAATTCCAAAATGCTGGAGAAAAGTAAACTTTTTCTGGAGGCTCCACATCGCTTCGAAAATGGTCTCAATCGACTCGAGGGTCGACTGTAGGGGACAGGCGAAGTTTCGAGCAATTGTCTGAAGAAATCGACAATTTTGGAATTTGTTTTTATAAACAAAATTTTTGAGTTGTAAAGAAATACACGTGTTGACTCGTCACCTCAAATTTTCGATTCAACCGAACTAATTGACTAACAATATCACCCTAACGCCAAGATTAAATTTTTAGCTGACGAAGTTGATTGCAGCACTTTATGGAGGGATTCCAAAATGTTGAAGAAAAGTCAACTTTTGCTGGAAGCTCCAGATCGTTTCGAAAATGGTTACAATTGACTAGGAGGTCGACTTTAATATGCATACCGAGTTACAAAATTATATCTCAAAATTTACCATATTTATACAAAATTGATATACTTACTGATGGACTAAGTATTTTCGCTATTTTCAAAACTTCGCCAAAAATTGAAAAATCAACTTCGGCAGCTCAAAATTTTGTTGCGAGGGGTGACATGTTCTTTAAGTGAGCCAAATTTCAGCTTGATCGGAGGTGACGAGTGGACAAGGTTCCCTCGCCAGTTATGTTTAAACAATCTCGATCTGGTAAAGCAATAATTGGTCCTCTGGTTAAAAAGTGTCTGATGGTAGTTCAAATTTCAATTATTTCGGAATCAATTTTTATTTGAGTAGAGGTCTAGAATTTAAAATCGATTTGATTTGACAAAGAAGAGTCGAATATTCTTCATATTTGTATGAACAATTTCGAGTAATAATTTTTTGATGCACCATGAAAGATTTTGTAGTAGTAGTAGAATAGTGGACTGTATTGTTATATTCCCTTCAAGAATATTGACACCTGAACTTGGATGAACCACACTTTTGAAGCACGATATTTATTAAATAATAACATGCAATAGCTTAAATATAACTAACAAGAAATTAGCAATTCACCCAATAGTTATATACAAGAACCACAAAAATCAAGAACTTCCAAGTCACCGCGTCACCACCAATTCCACAACCAAGTAAAAACCGAGAACCGTAAATTAACACAATTAAGATTATCGAAATGAATTATTAAATGAGTTCAAATAAACACTTAAACAAAATACAAAATTAGTAAAACGAAACACCGAATAAGTTTGAGGTAATACTTCTTACCGAGTCCTTCTTTCGACTAAAGTTAGCTGAAGACTAATTTTTGGTGGTCATCTCTCAGAGGTTCTACCCTCGGTAGAGATGACCCCTTGGTCATCTCCTGCCCAGAAATACCAAATTTCCATACGAAGCGAGAGTTTTTTATTACTCGCTTTGTGCATTGTATTGATTTCACCAGAAGGAACTTGCTTTTTAAAACTATCCTTTGTTGGTGACTCAAATTATGAGTTTCCACAAGAAGTCGTAAAATGACAGGCCGCTGGTTAGTATTCAGATGTACCAGAAGGTATTCCGATATGACGGACTTGATGCTAATTAATCAATACAATGGACACGTGTTTATTCATAGAAAGTTTATGACGACTTGACGCCAAACGTCGAGGCACCAAAAGTCTACAAATCTATTTTGCAAGTAAGATGGTCGATGACAGACATAGATATATTTTTTTACCACTAGATTTGGTTGTTTCATACTCCCAAACTTCTTCTATTAATTTGACATCACTTTTTTGTTCGGTAATTTTCTGTATTTTCTGTTCTGCTTCGGTATTGGTTTTTTCCCGTAGCTATTATTTAATCTAAGAAATCACATTTTGAACCAGTTTGATCAAAAATCGAAACCATTTCTCCACAGGCCATCTCTAATTAACCGCTTAAGAAAAAGACACGGACACATCAAGGATTAACGTCAATTTGCGTAATGCACTTCGCATGCTTTTTAATCCTTTCGGTAGCTGCAGATACCGCAATATATTTCCCTTACCACATCCTTATCTTCTTCGGTGGTATCCTCAGCCATCCGTATCTATGTTGCTTTTAAATTTCAACTCGTAGCCGAATTTCAACATCTAAATTCGCGTACTAATCCAAAATTAACGACTACCGCATCCGGTTGCAGTAGGTTTAATTACTCGTAGTTTTTCTCTGTGTTCGGATTACGTACACGTATTAATGAAGCAACTAAGTAATGAAAACTGTGGTATAAGATAAGATACACTGTATACGAATTAAATCACCGCTAAGTGCAATAAAATATTATGTAAAAATCTGGAAAACATTTCTGCATTTCCGCATTCTCCTTAATTCGCTTTCTGGGCTACCGCGACATGATTCCCCTTCTTTCAACAGTTTTATCGTCTTGTGAACGCTGCATATGGATTGAATAAGTATACCATACTTTAAGAGGGCAGATTGGGAAAAGAATTTACGTTCAGTAATTCCAGGAATACATTTGCTGATCGTCAATAACCCTCGAAACAGAACCAATACCCTTCACTTAATTACCTCTCTGCATTGCGAAAAACGGTAATTTAGTGATTTTAAATATAATATTTATACAATTAGAATAAACGTCTGTTTGGCATTGTATTAAGAAGCAAAAGTAGGTACAAGTACACTTACCATACATTTCTGTATACTAGACCATGCGTTTAAAAAAATTTCCAAACACTATTATCCCACAGAACTGGTTCTATGCGTTCGGCAGGAAGCCACATCTTAAATAATAAATAAACTTCGACCCAACTTCACGAAATTATACCCATATATCCGTCCACCATCTCATCTCTCCGGCACATCCATCTGAAACCTATAAACAATCGAAAATTCCCGCAATTCGCATTTTTTTTCTTCCATCGATCCCAACCCGAGCGCAGCTTTTAGAATCCATCGAAGCGTCGTGGATCACGCGGATGAATCATTCGCTCTCCGCTGCGTATCGAAATCATGTGTAATTTAAATTTTTCACAAGACTCCATTGGCTCTCTCCTCGCATTAAACGGTTAATAATTGGTTGCTAACTAAGTTATGAAACGTGTAATCACAGCGCGCCCATAGTCAAGTTCAAGACGCTGCGCTGTGCTGGGCTTTTTCTTCATCTTGATATAATTAAGCGCCGTACATATCTCGCGTTCCACCGCATTCCTGGATGCGTGAATACTTTCACTTGGCACGGTCGATAGCGCGACGCCGACACATCGTACAGCATCTCGACTCCAACCAGTTCGTCATCTCTGTAAATATGCAACCTGAACGCCATGTCGCGCCGCACCGTGCATCTTGAAATTGTATACCTTACCTAAGCAGAAGCCCAGCCATTCAACCTCAGTGGCTCTGGCTTTTTATACCTGAAGAGAGAAAAAAAAACGCAGCAACGCACACACACCGACGACGTAGGCGGAAAATAATTGAAAGATGATTCCAATTCGTACCTTTGGCTCTGTCTTCATGTACCCGAACCAATGTTTCTTAATCAAATCTACTATTTGTACCTCACAGTATTTGTCTAGATGATTTCTGCTCGTTGGCTCGTTTCAATTTTTCTTGCGGACCAAATGCATCGATCGTACGCGTGTTGTGATCGCTTAGCCATGCTGCGGTCAACGGTTCGGAAACAGGAAGGTCAATACGAAGAACTTTCTTTACGGCGGTCTGGCTTCGCCATAACTTCCAAACGATCATACGTGCGGAGAAAGCATTCGCACGGCTTGTTCCCATCATCGTAATCGATAATTTCTCGAAATTAAAATTACCTATGTTTCAAATTCGCTGGTCAACGTCGCGTCGTCGTGATCACTTTAAATGGACATCAATTGGTGAGAATTTATTGGTTACTTCGTCGTGCTCTATTCTTATGCAAAAGGGTACTCTAGGTACACCTAGAGGTAAAACAAGTACGTAGCTTTTGAGAAACAGATTGCGAATCTTCGTATAACAATGCTTCGTAAAACGTCTTCGTGTTTTATGTACACAACTCATAATAAAAGTGCTTCATCAACGGTAACATTTATGGTCATTTTAATTACGCATCGGGATTCACATTGTCAAAGTGTTGTGTGTACCTTTGAAAGAATCACGTGCGGTTATTCCAAAATTGAAAAAAAATTTACGATGTTTAGGTGCTTGAGGTTGAGCTTGCTGGGCGATAGTTCGCCAGTGTGGCGGGCAGTCGAGTAGATAATTAAAATGGTGTGGTAACAACCGATTTTTTCGGATACTGATACGCCTATGTTCTTCAGTCAATGTTTAAAATTTTTGCGAGTATTCGACCCATTCATTTTCGGCTTATTACAAAAATATGACCAAAAATTACGCATTAAAAATTGTAGACCAAAAAAATAAGTCCAAAAAGTCATCCAGGGTAACAAAATTCAGCGATGAAAAATTTTCCTCACCTCCAACCATAGGAAAACATATCCGTGTCAAAATATCGAAAAAACCAATTATTCGTTTTATATTCATTCGATTAAAAGTCCATCTGAAGCGCCTGCTGAATTTCTGAAATTCGAATTTCTCAACTTTTTTTTAGCAATAGAATGAGCAACGTGAGCTTGATCCATCCAGCGAAAGTCACCCTGGGACCAAATTTTGGTCCAAGTGGTACTTGAATCAAAATAAAGTACCGAAATGAACTGAAAATGATTAAAAATGTGGTAAAATTAGTTCAAATTTCGTAAGAACATTAAAGATTTTCATAAAAATGATCAAAAATGTTCTAAAAACTAAAAAGTGGTCAAAAAATATTGCAAATGGTTGAAAATCGTGTGAAAATTATTTAATTTGCCAAAAAAATCGGGTAAAAATATTGCAGAAGCCAAAAAATTACGAATCAAAAACAAAAATTGCAAAAAATGTTGAAATTTTAATAAAATTACAGGGTGTCTACTACATTGCAAAAATGAATAATCGGGGTTTTTTCGTTTTATTTTTGAAGAAATTTCGTGCTATTTTAAAATTTGTCTGCGCTTCTCTCCCAACAATACATTGTGTGTACTTTTCAGGTCATTTTCAGAATTTTTTATACAATGAGAGGGAGGACCATAAAAATCAAAAAACTTTGAAAATAAATTTGGTCCGTACATTCAAAGGCTGAAGTTTCATCATTTTGACATGGATATGTCTAATGGCTGGGGTCAATCCTAAAAAAGTGTCCATTTTTT
>FIZU01002964.1:0-29068 GCA_900064475.1 Pseudococcus longispinus
TTTTTTATGCATCTTTTTAAATTCTATTAAAAAGGTCATGTGCAATTTTCACGTAATTGCAATATTCGAGACGCTAGAGGTATTTGAAAATTTTAATCGTGAATATCTCAAGAACCGGTTCACCTTTTTTATGAATTTTTTTAAATGCTATTAAAAAGGTAATATGCGATTTTTACGTAATTGCAATATTCGAAGCGCTAGAGGTATTTGAAAATTTGAGTCGATTCTCAAAAAGCATTCAAAGGTAGATACGAATTCGCCTTATGATCAACTTTTTTCTCATCTTCATAGTTGAAAATGATGGAAGAATTTTGCAAAACAACACACGACAAATGTCCACCCCAAAAAGGAGATCCTGGAGAAAAAGGAGATCGTGGAGAAAGAGGAGAAAAAGGTGACAAAGGAGAAGATGGCGCAATGGGTCAGAGAGGAGCAACCGGAAATAAAGGTCCACTGGGACCACCTGGCGCGAGAGGTGAAAAGGGAGAGAAAGGTATTGCATTATGAATTAATTTGAATCAGTCTTACGTTCCTCTATATAATTTAATCGTCAAGTATATGAACATTGCAGCACGTTTGTCTAACATATTTGTTTATCAGGTAATCAAGGATTGGATGGTAGACCTTCAGTTCCTGGAGAACCAGGTCTAGATGGCATTCCAGGTAGAAATGGTAAAGATGGCAAACAGGGTCAGAAAGGAGAACGTGGAACAGATGGAATTAATGGAATCAATGGGACAAATGGATCCGACGGTAAAGTAACACTAATTTCTGCAATTTTGCTAATTCGTTTCATTTTAATAATTATTCCCATATTCGTTTTTTAGGAGAAAAAGGCACTAAAGGCGAAGCTGGTGAAAAAGGTGAAAAAGGCGAACAAGGTAACTTTATTTTGAACCGTACTTAAAATTTAGGTAAATGATAATATATATTAATTCCAACTGTTCGAATATGATCACAGGACTAGCAGGCCGAAGAGGAGTGCCGGGAAAAGCAGGAATAGACGGTATTCCCGGACGGCCGGGAATATCTGCAAAGAATTGTTCAATCAACGGGACGAATAAATTTTTAGTTCCTCCCACCATAGTTGGTATTATAAAATATTTTAATGTTTACCTGTACCCTAATTGTACGAAATTTCCTCTCGATTTTAATTACGATAAAATTTCATTACAATTTTAGGTTCAGAACAAGAATTTCCACCTAAAAATGTTACTGTCCGTGAAGGTGAACATTTGAAAATTACATGCAAAGCTTCTGGAACTCCAGAGCCGAGAATTTCTTGGCAAAGACTGGATGAAAATGGAAATGAGGTACCAATAATACAAGGCCAATGGGGAGGTGAGTGAAATTGATTCCTTTCGACGTTAAAATCTGAAAATATCAACTTACCTGCCCATCCTATGCATTTGATATACAGAAATAAACTCTGGATTGGAAACGATAACTTTCAGAAATGTAAGCAGAAGAACTATGGGGGAATACATATGTATAGCAGAGAATTCAATACCTCCAGCAGCAAATCGAACTTTCACCTTAAATGTGAACTGTAAGTTTGATTACTCAAAACTATATTTAAAATTAAACCTCGAAATGACCAGTATCAATACTGTAATTTGTGTAGTTCCACCTTACATAGGAATACAAAACTTAATATTGAACGTTACTCTAAACAGTACCGCATTATTGAGTTGTAAAATTGAGGCATTTCCAAGAGGAGTATATTATTGGAAAACTCATAATGGCGAATTACTGGAAGAATCGTTTGGTCGTTTTCAAGTTGATTACACGCATTATGGACTTTACGAAGTGAGCTAATGAAAAATAAAGGGCACCTGCCTATTTATCTAGAACAGCGACTCCATTAATGAAGATTTTCAATTATTTTATAGACCGAATTGATGTTGAACATTACAAATGTTTCTCAAGATGATCTAGGTGAATACTTTTGTGTCGCGAAAAATCTTATTAGCCAGACCGAAGGGCGGATTGTAATTAGTAACAGGACTGGTAATGTCACTATTATTTTGCTTCACCGTTGAAAAATATTCTTCGAATATACACTGATTTTTTTTAAATAGACTCGAGAAAGGACATTGCTCCAACGACGGAAGTATGTAACAGACAAAGAATTACATATTTCGGCGATCCGCCTCCATCAACTGATGGAGTATTATGCCCCGAATGTCAAATATGCAAGAATTGTGGTTTCGGATACAATGATCTTGAATTCAAGATGTTAGTTAATGATTCTACTGTCGCCTTTACCAGGAAACGAAGTAGGCTGTAAAAAATACACGTTTAATGAATAATAAGTATATGGTACTAATTATGCGAATTGTAAAATATTCTCATTTTTCCACTTATTTCCTAGACTGTGAAATGGAAACCATTGGAAAAGCAGTTTATCACAATGTCATGTCGCAAAAGTACGGTAGTTGGATGAAAGATTCAAATGTAATGGATAACAGCGATGTTTATTGGATTACAACAGGATCTCAAAATAACACTCTGCTCGAATTTGCAAATAAACCAGCATTCACAGCTCACACTCCTACAAAAATCTACAATTTACCCGATACTATCATGGTAAGCTTCATAAAAATTGTCAAAAAAATCACGGGTTTGATTATTTTATCGATGTTTTCAGGGCAACGACCACGTGATATATAATCGAACTTTCTACTATTACACTACGAAAGACAACAAGGCAACTATAGTGAAATATGACTTATTAAAACAATCTAATTCTGGAATTGAAACTTTGACGTTATCCTATTGTGATACTTCACCGGAAAATCATTTATACAAAACCGAATATAATACCGTTGATATAATGGCAGATGACAACGGTATTTGGATCGTATGTGCTATACCCAATTCCAACAACACCGCTGTGATTAAACTAAACATAACCAGTTTCAAAGTGGAATACGCATGGAACATTTCAGTGAAACACCAGGATATTGGAGATATGTTCATAATATGCGGTGTGCTTTACGGTGTACAAAACGTTATAGAAATTAATACCAGAATAGGGTATGTAATTACAACCTAAAAAAAAGGTATAAAGTTATTGGTTAAGAGAAAAAACTACTTTAATTTGATAGATAGAGATTATATTATCTTGTATCTTGATACGTTTTTTAGAGCATAACATATAACATTTTGGAATGGTAGGCAGTTAAATTAAAACAAATATCTAATATTATTATAATAATTTAGCATACGAGTATTAAAAAAAAATAGTAACTAATAACATTTGTAAAAAAAATATCCAAAAATAATTTGGTCATGTTGGTACATTTCGATGTGATCATCAATGAAGTCTGATTTTGTTTGCAGCTTTGCGTTAGATCTCTACAAATCAAAATTATTGGACGACCAGTCAATAATACTATTCACAAATCCGTTCAGAAATACAACCATGATTTCATACAATAATCGTTTGAACGTAAGTTTCGTAAATAGTCTTAAACAATCATAAGTAGGTTCATTTGAAAATATTACAGCAGTTTTGTTTTAATAACAGGAATTATATACTTGGGATAATGGTAACATGTTGACGTATCCTATAAAATTGAACGAACTCAATACGGATCCAACAAGTGGTAACGAGACCCAGAGCGAAAATCCAAACACGCAGAATGAAACTTTGTCCAAAAAGAATTAATTTTTGAGATTCGTTATTTATCGAAGTTGGTAACCAGAATTACAGTGATAGATCGATTATGTTTATATTAAATTTCTTCGCCTCTATAAATGATAACATTTTTGTTCGTTTCATATACTTTAACTTCGTATAATAAAGCGGGCTTTTTCAATTCTGATTTCAAATTTTTCCAAATAAATACTGCCACGTTTTCCGTAGTGCTTACTACATTTTGGAAATATGGCACATCTTTGTCAATATTCTTATGATCTAACACATCCATTACAGCAATATTTACGGCGCGTTTAACTTCATTCAAATTTTCAACCATTCCAGTTTTCGGATCGATTGGTCCTCTCAATGTAACCTCCACTAAAAAAAAAAGAAAACTCCATAAATTACCATTGTACACGTTATATTCTGTGTTCCTTTTTGAAAGATATATGACAAGAGTGAAGAAAAAGAACTTACGTGAATAATTATGGCCATGACCATTCACATTATTACATTTCCCATATTCTTCAAGATTGTCCTTCTCGTTCAGATAAGGGCTAAAGTGGAAAACGTATGATTTTTTCAACATTAGGCTTAAGAACGAAGATGATGAAGAGAAATAAAAATGAAAATATAATCAGATCACACCTATGCAGTCGATGACACGCACTAAAACTTTCAATTCTTGAGAGATAAGCAATTGGTTGAGAACCCATTTTTCTTCTATGTACTGCGATTAAAATCTCGTAGCAAGATTAAAAAAATTAACAATTAATAAAACTTCGCAAATATCACAAGAAATTAAAATTAATTTCAATTTTGATAACGAAATTCAAGTTGTGATAAAATTTTTCAAATGGGAAGTGTTGCATCGAGTTCATGGTTCTCATGTATTCCCACTCCGTTCATTTTAACGCGAACTCCCTTCCCTTGATTGATATTTGATAAAGTCGAGCTTTAAACTTTCTAATAAAATCGTTATCTATTTTGTACTGATTTGATATGGATTTTATTTCATTTCTTGGTCTCCACTTTTCCTTTTGGTTTAAACAAATTGAACGTTGCAGTGTGATGCATTTTTCGTTTTTTGATTGCTAACACTTGCGACGAAGCTCTAAATTGCGCTTCTATTTTTTTCGTCACATTGCTCATTTCTCATTTTTGTCATGATTCTCGTGTTAGAATTTTTTTCATTCAACTTCATAATTTTGCCGATTTTTCATGTGAACTAAGCGTTACCCAAGAAAATTTGTAATGACCAAAATTGTAGAGGAAAAAATTTCCTTTCGATCACATCCCATCAAATTTTCGATACGATCAATAGTTTTCAAGTTATTTTCGGAAAATCGTTTTCGCGAATTTGTGAATTTTCATATTTTTCCATTTTTCACGCGAACAAAGCAATATCCAGAAAAATTTGTTATTACCAAAATTGTAGAGAAAAAAAATTTCCTTTCATTCACATGCCATCACATTTTCGATACGATCAATAGTTTTCGAGTTATTTTCGGAAACCCGTTTTCTAGAATTGGCGAATTTTCACATTTTTACTTTTTCCTGGCAAACGAAGCGATACCCAAGAAAATTTATGATAATCAAAATTATAGAAGAGAAAGTTTCCTTTCCAGTTTCCATCGCACTCCAGCAAATTTTCCATACGATCAATAGTTTTCGAATTATTTTCGAAAAACCGTTTTTCAATTTCATATAAATAATTATATGGATACATTTACAAATACTACAATTTATCCAAACTTTCAGATCAACTTTTTCCACTTTTTTTGAGTGCTAAACCATCTTCTCAGTTCTCGTCGAACGTCGACGCGAAAAAATATCATGACGAAAATGAGAAATGAGCATTATGACGAAAAAATAGGATGCGATTTAGAGCTTCGTCACTTGCGTGTTCCTTATCAATTTATTCACCAACACAACAAACACACAAACAAACACTTTCGTACCACACAAACACAATCAATGGATAGCAAAAATTTTGAAAAAATGAAAATGGTTCAATAATTTTACCCGTATATTTCAAGAAAAATATAGTTGTTTAATTGATGTTGCATCTCCATTGCAGTGTTTCTACCTTGAAAGAATAGTTTCACTTCGTTTCTGAGTATACTTCGCACAATGGCAAGTATTATTGAAAGCTTTTTCTATCGCATACCTATTATCTATTCATTTACAGGTTTAATTTACATCTTTTATAAATATTTTCTTTGTTCTTAAACAGACTACCGTCACAAAAGATGTGGTGATACCTGACGATTCATCGAAAACTTTGGATCAAGAGAAACATGTACAATTCATTCAAAAATATTCTGAAGACAGAAACAGCTATGTATGATTCTTAATTGATAATCATTTCAACTTGAAATTATTTGATTTTTTCAACTCGTACAACCTCATTTTATAGGAATACTGTATGACAGAATACCTTAGAATGTCAGGACTTTATTGGGGACTAACAACTTTATCATTACTAAGTAAGGAAACTTTGTTACCGACCGATGAGGTGATGAAATTCTTATTAGATTGCGTTCATGAAGATGGTGGTATTAGTCCCAGCATTGGTCATGATCCTCATTTATTACATACACTCAGTGCTATACAAGTAATTCAGTTTTATTCGCTAACATACGTAATAAAAACCCTATTAAATTATAATTTTCTTCTCATACAGATCGCATGTATATTGAAAAGAGAAAACGAATTACCAGTCGATAGAATAGTTAACTACATTAAAAGTTTACAACAACCGAATGGAGGGTTTTTCGGTGATAAATGGGGTGAACTTGATTCTCGATTTTCATTCTGTGCTGTGGCTAGTTTATCCTTGTTGGTACGTATTCAAGAGCACGAAGGAATTCTCAATTTGTCTTTCAGCACGTTTTTAATTCCGTCAATTCGATATTTAGAAAAGATTGGATGCTATCGACATCTCAAAAGCTGTAGAATACGTAATGTCGTGTCATAATTTTGATGGTGGATTTGGATCCAGACCTGATTCCGAAAGCCATGCCGGATTAATCTATTGCTGTGTAGGATTTCTCTCATTAACTAGTTCGTATGAATAAATCTCAGCCTATATTTTCAATGTTGACACGAACAAAATGATTATGAAAATTAAATTTTCAGATAATTTACATTTGATTAATCCCGATTCGCTGGGATATTGGCTTTGCGAAAGACAACTACCTAGTGGAGGCTTAAATGGCAGACCAGAAAAATTACCAGATGTTTGTTATTCGTGGTGGGTTCTTTCTTCTCTTTACATGATTGGTCGTTCTCATTGGATGGATAAAGAGGCATTGAAAAAATTCATTTTAGCTTGTCAAGTAAGAGAGAGCTTTAAATATTCTACGCAATGATTTCATTTTTTTGAAATGAAAAATAAATTACACTTCGTTGTATCGTGTAGGATGTGGAAACTGGTGGATTTAGCGATAGACCTGGTAATATGCCTGATCCATTTCATACGCTTTTTGGAATCGGTGCACTTTCATTGATTAAACACGAAGGAATAAAATCGATTAATCCATGTTACTGTATGCCCCAGGAAGTCATATCAAGACTTGGTTTGAAAACGCAGATATTATCTTTTCCATAATTTATG
The DNA here is from genome assembly GCA_900064475.1 of Pseudococcus longispinus. Lineage (NCBI taxonomy): Eukaryota > Metazoa > Arthropoda > Insecta > Hemiptera > Pseudococcidae > Pseudococcus > Pseudococcus longispinus. Next base: position 7,266 of record FIZU01002964.1, read on the forward strand.
GAATCATGTTTCACCTGTGAGATCATAAACTTATTTTTCAATCTTATTCGGAATTTTTTTTGTATCCTTGGAAATCGTCGCATTGTATTTTTTGCCTAACTAAACAAAAATCGTTCAAATCATGAAATTGAAATAAAACTTGTCTGTGATATGATTTTGTTTAATTAATTAGATATGATTTCTATTCTATGAGTAGAATATGGAAATATGCGTAATTTCAAATTGAATAATAATGTAATGCTTGCTCGATGAGCTTGATGTTTTTAACTTATTTAGTATAATGTATTCTGTATTAGATGATAAAATATCACGTACGAGTATTTTTTTTAAAAATATGTACAGTTGAATAAGTACTTATTTACTATGGAAAAATATTTTAATTAAAAATGCAAACTAGTACATTCTATAGGTATATTTTTATCGCAAAGTTTACTATACTCGTACATTTCGTATTGTGGTTGATATTTATTGTGATATGTTGCCGCTTTAGAATAATACAAAAATGCCACAAAAACAGAAGGAACAGTGGCTATTAACAGAATAGCTATTCCGAAGTAAAATTGTTTCGAATTCAAAGATTTTCCAATTTGCTGACAGGGTAACGTTTCATTAGACAATTTCACAATCGCAACATATTTTTTATTTCTAGGTCCAGAACATCTGTAAATAATGAGGAAATTCTATGAAAAGACTGCCGGTAGGAATTCATTAGGAAACGTAGCTATTTTATGATGGATAATTATATAGTACATATTATCCAAAACAAAAAATATGAAAATGAACTTTCAATAAATTTTATAATTTTAAACTTTATATAAAGCTACAGTTACAAGTAAAAAAATGCAAAAATTATTCAATCGATGTACCAAGTACCTATGTAATTACTTCAAGTACCTAAATTATTTAGTATAGGTAAGCACATTCAATTGAGAATAATTTAAAAATTCAGCTTGTGAAGGTACTTTATGAAATGTTAAACTTCGTCGTTTTCTCTTATAATATATTAAAGCAGCCATAATTACAGGTGCTGATATTATTGATAAAATTAAAATATCGATTAAAAGTTTTCCATCGTATTCTGGAGTGTGATTGTACATATCTAAGCATCTCATTTCATAACTCCGATGATAAAGATCTACAATCAGTCTGTTTTTCATTTCTACTGGTTCAGAACACCTGTTACATAATTTTTTTAAATTTTCAATTGGTTAAATAATTTAGAAAAATTAATTTAAAAACATAGATGGGTAGGAAAGCATTAAAATTCAATTTAAAAAGTCCACTTTCATGATGAGGAAGTTTCATTTCATGCTGTGCAGTTAAGTCTATATCATAAACAATAATAATTGCTGTAAAAATTTGTCAGAAACAGAAATTGAATTTATATAGTTGTAAATACTATTTTGAGATCATATGCTGAGTGCGTATGTGTCTACTTAGGAAGGACATCCTTCAAGCAGGTAGGTACTAAATCTTTAATTCGTCATTAGAACTTTATTGATGAGTTATTCGAATGATCGATATGTGAATTGATAATGAAAAAATAATAGTAGGTAAATACTTATTTTCATTTACATAATATATTTACGGGAAGATACCTACGTGGCTTATTTGTCTTAGATATACTTACTGAAAAGAATTCATCATTTCCGGTGATATTTTCTCTATTATAGGAGTGAGAGTTGATACCAGCCATTGATTCTCACAATCACACATCCAAGGATTTTGTTGTAAATTGATTATCTTCAAACTTTCCCACCTGCTTACCAAATGACTTTCGATGTACCGTAGACCATTGTTATTCAACACCAACTGAAAAAAGATATTGATAAGTCTATTTGCAGAAAAAATAAGTTGAGATAAATTAAGCGACTTACTATTTTCAGAGGAGGCCAGATTTCGCCTTCTTCGTTACTCTCAGCACTGAAAGCGTCTTTTGAAATTTTAACCAATTTTCGATTGTAAGAGCAATAAAATTCTTCCAACAAAGGAAGTTTGCTCAAAGAACGATTTTTTATTGTTATCAATTCAGGCATTTTTGATAGGTGCAGTGACCGTAAAAATGGCAACTCCACGAAATCTCTGTCCAATTAGATTATATTAAAATAGCAATAAGCTAAGTATGTGATTCAGACATGCGTCATCATCTTATATACTGTGGTATATGAGCGCTTACTCGATATATTTAATTGGATTTCCATTCAAAGAGAGCCATTTTAAAGAATGGGTATTCTCCAATTGTATCGGTGGTTCTTTGAATTGATTGAAAGAAAGATCTAAAATTTCCAGATATTTAGGCGCGTGGAAAATATTCTCTGGTAACACCTTCAGTGAAGTGTTTGATAAATGTAATTCCTGTCATCACACCATTGAAATTATTTTTTTGAAGGTGAGTGGGCTAAATTAGCTTACGTAGTTTATTTGAACTTACGTGAATGTAGTACCTACCTTCAAATGAGGCAAAGAAGATATAGCGTTGATTAGTCCCTGGCTGAGAACTTTCAACGGATTTTTACTCAATGTTAATTTTTCCAAATTCGGTAAATGTTCAAAAACTTCGGGATGTAAGGTGTGAAATAAATTATTGCCTAGATTTAATTCCTTTAAAGAACGTAATGGCTCGTACATATCCGGTAGGTAATTCCCCTAAAAGAAAAATATTAGCTAAAATCTTTTTAAAAAGAAAATTATCACATAGATAGGTATTTTCTCTTAGTAGGTAATATACAAGTATGTCGGTTGGTACGTCTTATGATGAAATTTTCAATACTTAGTACTTAATCCACCCGCTCGTTTATAGTTTGAAAGCAAATACTCACTTTGAATACATTGGGCAACAAACTAATCGAAGTGAGGTCATTATTACTCAAATCCAACGACGTCAAGTTGTAAAGATTCTTGAATGCTGAGTCATCGATCTGCGTTATAGAATTGTAAGCAAACGAAAGATAGTTGACTTTTAATGCTGGTAATTTGTGTAAACGTATAATGGAATTATGCTCGAATAGAATTATTGATTTATTTCCATTTTTTAAATTATCCGGAACCACAGTCACTGTCTTGTTCGAACAATCGAGAACATTTGCTTTGCATTCGCACTTAGAACAAATATCTTCACAATTTGAAAAACTCAACCACAAATTAATTAAAATTAAACTAAACACTGAAAACCTAAACATTTTAACATTTATCTCGAGTACTTTAAAAATATATTCGCAACCCAACGTCCAGATTCTGTGCAAAGATTGTGCAATAAGATAGGTTTCTTATTTTTTGAGCACTACTAAGCCTACTTATGATGCGTACCAAATTTAGTTTACGTTACAAGATGTTTTTCACGTTTCACTGTGCACCAGATTGATTCAAACCAAATAGAAAAAAAATTAAAAAACAATACTATATGTACAATGCCGCACTAAAACTAAGAAAATACGCCTCGAAATTGTTACAATTGAACAGGTGTGTGTTTAATGCTCTTCTTATCAACTGATAATGAATTTTCATCCAATATCCTTCGGTACACACCTTTGTCAGTTTTGTTAAATAAATAACGATAATTTTGATTCACTTTTGATGAGTGGATATGACACGATTTTTAGGTGTTCGTATCCGCTATACTAGTCTTTAGTTCATGTTGCAATTTTAGATAGGTACTTTCTACGAATACAATTTTATTGGGTAATAAATTTTGCTATTTTTGTTGTCCGAATAAAATAAATAGTACGATGAAAAAAAAACAGAACAAAGCCGATATCAAATGAGCACATTTTTTAATAAAAGCATCGCAAGTAACAAAAACATTTAAAAATATAAAAATATCTATAAAAATCTTAATTTTTTTAGACGATTTATCACATTAAGTATGTACGAAAGTAAAGAGAGTATAAAGGAAACAACCCTGAAATACGAGTTTGTTTATCAAATCGATTCTCTTAAAAATAATTATTTAAAAGGAACTATAAATTTAGTCTGAGAAGACTAATTTAAGATTTGTGCTTGAAGCAACACGATCATTTTTCAATGACAATTGTAACTACATAACTAATTAAATTGTAAGAACTACTATAAAATAATTAATGAAAAAAATGAAAAAGTATTCGTAAGCAGTTGTGGTATGCTTTCGAATTAAGCTGCAAATTTTACAATGTTTACATTCATTGTGATTACAAAATTGAAAAAATATATAAATAGAATTTTTTTAAAAACACATTCAAGTTAATTCCGTTGGACAGAGCCAAATTTCTTAAAAATAATTGATAATGATTACTAAATGTATTGTACTAATATCGAATTCCTTATCTGTAATTTCATCATTTGTACTGGCCATTGCAATAATTGAATACAATACGAAACAATTTCCGTTTAAATCGTAAGCAAATAATAAATACGTAAATGAAAATCAACAATACCATTTTAAAAACTACATTAACAAAGCAACAAACAAACGCAAACCTGGTAAAAAAAGAAGCGAATATTTAAATATAACGACATCAGCTGAGGTATTGCAAGCAATTTATTCTTAAAAGATAACAAAAGATATCTGTTTCTTCTCCTTCGACAGAATACATTTACCCACTTTCATGTAGATGTAACAAACGTTCGATATTTATCGTAAATGCGCGTATATCCGAAATTTTATACAAATCAATCGTTCAATAAATTTTTATCGATGTCATTTTCACCCATAAGCTGCAATATCAATTCATATATAGGTTCAAATACTTTACGATATCCCGTTTCGGTGAGAGTTAAGTAGTCTAACATGTCATGATGACTAATGGAACCATCATTTTGACACAGGGTTTTACCAGCTCCTATCACTTCAACTTTGGGAAAAGACTCTAATCTTTGTCGAACGAATTCATTGACGGAATCGTTTTTCTCACGTAGCGGGTTTGGAAATTGTCCCCTTGGTAGAATTTCCTACGATAGAAAGAATTGTTACATAACTGATCATAGATTAAATATTGTAATCTAATTAAAAATGGAAACTCACGAGAACAATAATATAAGCGTTGGGAAGTTTACACTGAATTTCTTGAACGATTTTAATAATACCATCCGCAATGTCCAAGGCTTTATCACTAATATTATAAGTTCCAACATGAAGTACAACAACCTAGGAAATTGACAATAAAAATGAATAAAAGGTTATTGACTGTATTTTTGAACAGTTATTTTCTTACTTTCGGTTTAATATGATCTAAAATTCCATCTTGGATTCTGTACAAAACGTTCTCGGTACAATCGAATCCGATGCCCAGATTTAAAGAATGCAACGGTTCAAACAAGTCGTTCCAAATAGGTCTCTGTTGTAAATCTTGAATAATCGTATCACCGATGAAAATCACATCAGGTTCTTTTTCTTTCGTTTCTGCCAACTGGCAATTATGCTGTTTCAAAATGATGAAAGATTAGTTGATATCCTGTTCACACAGCACAAATACTCATATTGTGCAGACAAAATCATTTCAAAAGTATCAATATGATATGTTCGCCTGCACAGTCATTTCAAAACGTTAAACATATGGATATTGCGATATGAATACTAACTTGGCTACTCCATCTGCCGTCGCCATCGTTATCGACTGGCATCGTGGGATTAATACATTTATGCATAATGAGAAATTATTATATAACAAGAATTGCAAAAGTAATTAATTTGAATCAAATTTTGTTACGTTATAAACTAATACGACTACGATCTAGATCTCTTAAATAACAAAGCACAATTTCATGTAAAATGAAATTAATCATTCATCGTACAAAAATTTTCCATCGAACATAAACAAAACACAATTTTTTTATCGCAAAATTCACAAATGAAGACGATAGCGAGAGTAATTTCATGATGTCATCTACGCTAACGCCATTACTCATTCGGTCGTTGACCAATGACTAACCGTTACTCTGACAATCGTACTGTCATGAGCGAGAAGTCACCTACTTTTTCGTTTTTCAACATTTTTAATTTTTTCTATATTTTTTCTCTTCTTCTTTCGTTCCAATAAATTCTGGTATTATGTACTTGCACATTCAATGTTACACCTTTAAGATTTAATTCAATCGTTGAATAAATAAATACTTAATCATTCAATATGGTTCATGTCAAACAAAAATAATTAATCCATTTTTCTTTCAATTTTTCAGTAGAACTCTAAGAAATCCTAGAAAAATAAAAAAATTTTCCAACAATGCACACCACGCACGCAGTAATTGCATATCAACATAGCAGATAGAACACTTGGCTCAGTTAGCATCATGACATAGCATAAATTTAATATGAAATACTTAAATAAAAAGTGATAAATCATAGTTTCAAAAATAAAATCCATCGTGATAAATGAACACCATTCTTTTAATTACATTTTATATTTCATTTTTTTAATAAAATTGAATTAAAATTGAATTTACTAAATTAAAGACATATTTTTAAATACATACAAATAATCATCATATTATTGAAAATTAATATAAAGAAATTTAGGGTGAAAAAGTTCGTTGAGATTAAGAACACAAAATAATTAAGCAGAAATCACATTTTCAAAATTTCTTTCAATTTTTCTAAAACTGGAGCAAAAGTTTTCTTATATCCTTGTTCAGTAAGATGTAAGTAATCATACATGTCTTTCCGATTGACTTGTTCAGCAGATTGTAGCAGACTATCTCCAGAACAGATTACCTCCACCGCTGAATGATCATTAAAACGGCTTGAAATAATTTCGTTTACTTTTGTATTTCTATCTCTGAGCATATTAGGGAATTCTCCACGAGGTAGAAGTCCCTGCAAAAGAGAAATTTTAATTAAGCGATTCATTTTGACGAATTTAAAATAGCAATCCTAAGCACTTCACTTGGATAATAATCATCAAAGACGATATATTGTATACTAACCCAAATAATAATGAATGCAGATGGAAAAATTTTGAATAGCTCATCAACAACTTTTACGATACCTTCAGCAATTTCTTGAGGAGTGTTTCCAATACAGTTTGTACCAATATGCAAAACAATAGCCTATCAACAAAAAAAGATAATATGCCTATTTACTATCATTCCCATGTAATTAAAATAATAAAATAAAAATAGAATTTACGTACTTTCGGTTGAATTTCATTCAAAGCTCCATTTTGAATACGCCACAGTAAATTCTGAATTCGATCGCCTCCAATTCCTAAATTTAACGGGTGTAAACCAGAAACTTCACTCCAAAACTGATCAAAATACAGCATTTTTTGAATGATCGAGTCTCCAATCAACAGTACATCTGGTTCGGCTTCTTTACATTCGTGTATCTGTCTGGTATGCTGTAATTTTACTTGGATATTTTACATTCGTATAAGAGCATAAATTTACACGAATAATAAAATTCCTTACTTGACTTATCCATCTATCATCATTACTAGTACGAGGAGTAGGTAATAAACAATCATTCATTATGAAAATAGAATTTTATAAATTTTTTCTGGACTTCGATATCAAATGCAGAATTTCTGTAAATCTCTTCTAGTCTATCATTTGATCAAATACCAAGTAGTTAGTTAAACAAAAAGTGAGCTTATGAAATTAAAATCTCATGAGATCGATCATTACTTATGGTTTGTTTCGTGTGTTCATATGTTTCATTTTTATCACATCATAGCTTCATCATCTGATGCCTTTGATACATTTTGTACAAATTCTGGATGGGAGAACGAATGAATTTCCGAAATGATTTCTTCAAACTATCAGCTTGGCATAATGAAATGTGAATGAATGGTGAATGATCACAATTTGATCACTGATCACAATACACGGGATACACCTGTAACACTGATAAGGGTGACATACGGAATCGGAATTTCGATCAACTTTTTTGCTTGTGTTTCGTAGTGTGTGTTTGTGTATGTGTGTGATCATTGCTGTTTTGAACGTGGCATAAGCGAACATAAACAGGAAAACATAACCGACTCGACAACATACGAGTTGATAATGATAAGTCCTTGAATGAAATTCATTGTGCTATCTCATTTATTCGCGAATATAATAATTCATTCCCATCTTTCACTAGAATAATCTTATTTTTCTCTTATTAACCACGAAAAATTTTCAAATATGTTCAAAACAATAAATGTTAATAATTTTCGACAATGTTTTCACGTAAGTACTTTCGCATTCAATTATTTTTTACATACTCGTATTTGATGGTTTAGTACAGATAAATTTGATTTCATGTATTTTAGGTAGCCAACAAAAGATTTCAAAGTACGTTGGTTATCGCTGAACACGGTGATCAAAAATTAGCTCCCATTACAAGAAATGCAATCACTGCAGCTTCCAAATTGGGAAATGAAGTTTCAGTTTTGGTTGCTGGCGAATCGACATCGGCGGTATGTACTGATATCCGCTGATTTTTTTAAAAATGAAGTTGTATATTTTGCTTATCAAATCATTCGTTGTTATTATTCGATTTAGGTAGCAGAAGAAGCATCTAAAGTGCAAGGTGTATCAAAAGTTCTCACAGCTGAAGCTGCAGATTTTAAAGGATTACTTCCAGAAGTTGTAGCGCCATTGGTTGTTGCTACACAGAATAGTTTAAAAAGTTCTCATATAGTTGCTGGCTCCTCAGCGTTCGGTAAATCCGTATTACCGAGAATTGCTGCTCTCTTAGATGTATCGCCTATTAGTGATGTCATTGAAATAAAATCACCCGACACGTTTGTCAGAACTATTTATGCAGGTATATTTAATTTTTAAAATCTTCAAGTTTCGTTGGTGAAAAATAACGATGACATTATTTCCTTAGGCAATGCGATTTTAACGTTAAAGTCAACCGATACCGTCAAGTTACTTACCGTCCGTGGAACCAGTTTTGAAGCCGCTTCAGATGGTGGTTCAGCTTCAATCTCTGCTGCTCCAGATGGAAGCTATGCATCTTCTATCTCTCAATGGATTAGTCAAGAGTTAACTAAAAGTGATCGACCAGATTTAGCATCGGCTAAAATTATTGTTTCTGGAGGTATTAATACAAGCTCGTAGTTTTTCCTATCGATTTTCATTATCTTAATGCGTGTTTTCTTTGACGTACAGGTAGAGGATTAAAGTCTGCTGAAAATTTCGAAATGCTCTACAAATTGGCTGATAAAATGGGAGCTGCTGTTGGAGCTTCTAGAGCTGCCGTAGATGCAGGATACGTCCCAAATGATATGCAGATTGGACAAACTGGTAAAATAGTTGCACCGGTAAGTGAAGATTCTTATTTTGTGCAATCTCTAATTTACGATTATTCAATTATCGTTAATCGTTTCATGTTTATAGGAGTTATACATTGCCGTTGGTATATCGGGAGCAATTCAACATTTAGCTGGTATGAAAGATTCAAAAACGATAGTATGTATCAATAAAGACCCGGACGCGCCAATTTTCCAAGTATCGGATTACGGATTAGTAGCTGATTTATTTAAAGCAGTTCCGGAAATGCTTGAAAAAGTTAAATAAGTATACGAAATTATGATTTTCTAAAGAATAGAGATCCTTATATGTTTCATGTCCGTTTTCAATTCCCCATAACATCGAAAGACTGAGTGCATTCTTAATTGTTTTATCGAAATTATTGAGCAAATGAAAGGTCAGTACGTTATGTCCGTTAGAATAATACGTATTTGTATTTATTTATCAAGCTAAAAAACTTGGCACTTCCTTAATATATTTAAAAAATATTCAATGTTTCAAGTTTTTTGTTTTCTTATGGTGTATTTTATTGTGGAAATATATTTTTGTTAGAAATGATAGCTTATGTTATTCTATAGATTGAATAGTACTGGTACCGGTGCCATTAAAGGCTGAACATAGTTGACTCCTATCGGAGTATGAACGTTTTGAATGATTGGATTCAAGGCAGCGTAAGCATGCCCTTCGATGGTACTGTAAGCAAAATTTCCTCCAATACGATCTGATTGTATTATTGCTGAATCGTGTTGAGGAACGCGAATTAATGATGGAATTATTGGGTTTCCTCTGCAATTTGCCAGAAGGAGAAACATCCATATCCACATAATGATCTTTCATTGAAACAAAAAACAGAAAACAGGCTGATATGAAAATTTTATAAGGAGAAACCATATACACAAGTTGAAAAAAATTATGTATAACATTATGAAAGTAGATAATCAAATAATTCTTACTCGAACCATGCCGGAAAAAAACATTTTTGCTGTGGAGGTTTATATAAACTGAAAATGATTTCTCGTTATAAATGTTTAATACAAATTGCTGTATAGGTACCAAAAAATACCAAAATTGATCTGCTTACACACCAAAAGTACACTATAACTTTTTCTACACTGTAATTCTAAGAATGAAACGACGATTATTTCTGGCGTCTGAATGAACGAAAAATCGTCAGTTTTTCTCATGATTAGAGTTGATCTTTTATATTCTTGGATGTTTCGCCGTCGGCGGAATTATGTATTTTTATTGTTATACCTTTATTCACGGTCATGTTATTAACCTCAAAATACGTGCAACTACGTGCAACCTTATCCGGTCAACTAAAATTAATATTGAAATTTTTTCAGAGAACAGAATTCCCAAATTGAAATGAATATCAGAGAAACGATGAAACCATTTCATATAAATTGTTATTGTAGATGTACAAATTTTCAATATTCTGCATTCTTGTGGTGGATCAGTTGCAAAATTTAAAAAAAATAAAAAAAATAAAATAGGTAGGATGAATAGGTATTTTTTTCTTTCGTTATCGAAACCGAAACCAAAACGAAGCTTTATGTTGATGTTCAATCAAAATATTTTCTGTGACTTGACATATCAACATGATAAAAATTTCAAAATTTGAATACACGTGCTTTTAATTTTTCAAAGATTTTGATCGAGAAATGAAGCTTTTTGACTACTTTACTGCAAAGTTTGAGATACAAAAATTGAATATAAAGTATAAAATTTTCATTCTAAGATTGAAAAGAGAGCCACTGATGACAATTTTTGTACGATAACCAACACAGTGTAATTTTTTATTGAAAAATCGAAAATAATGATTAACTATCTTTGATACAACGAAGTGATGTCTGCAATTCTTTGAATCGGCGTGCATTTAAATAATGGAAACAGTTTCCAATATGAAATCAACGAAGAATATTTCTGGCGAGAAAAGAAAAGTGAGTTTTATTTTTATTCTACTTTATTGATTTGAAATAGTTGCTAAATTTGTATTTCGAATAGGGCGAAGAAATTGTTCCCAAAACACCCAAGAGAGCAAAGAAACAACATAATGTTAAGGTTAAACCACCTACAGCAGAAGAAATCAATCGCCTCCGAGAAACCGAAAATGTCTTTCATTCTAATCTGTTCAGATTGCAAATAGAAGAAACCTTAAAGGAAGTAAAAATCAAAGAAAGTACTCACGATAAGATTTCTTCTTTCGTGGAAAACTTGATGGAATTTTTGCGTTCTGTTGAACTATCAATTTCCTTGAAAGTAAGCTCATTTTCGTTACCTTTCATTTCAGCTGATGAATTTTTTTAATCATCGTTGTTTTGTAGCTTTCTGAAAAAGATGTCTTTGATCTTAACAAAATCGTACCACCCATGAAAACCAAACCGAAATTTGTAGATAGTGTGTTCACTTTCATGAAACCGAGGTCAGTCAGTATTATTGGATCATTCAGCATGGATTGCGTTATTAAGGGTTTTACAAATATTGATATCGGAGTCGTGATGCCACGAGTAAGTTGCAATATGATGGTAGTATAGATCAGTTTACATGTTAATAACAAGTTTATCATGATCATCTGTTATTCTAGGGATTGTTTTTAAGAGAAGATTACTTGAATGAAAAATATCTGAGGAAGAGGAATTATTACTTGTGTTGTTTAGCTTCAGAAATTTATGACTCTGCTGAAAAGTTAGCTGTCAATTGTAATATTCAATTCACAATACGAAATTGCATCGATAAACCCTCAATATTGATCAACCCTTCGGATGAAAGACTAAAAAAATTTAACATTTTAATACACTGTCTTCCTGAACCAGGAACTTTCAAAGAAACACGGTTTTCTGTTACTCATAACAATGTTCGTTATGGATGGTATTTTAACTCGACTGAGAAAAAAGGTAAGCATAATTATGAATGGTTATACTTAATGGGCATTTCTACCATTGAGAAAGTAATTTAAAATTGACTTTTTCAGGAGAAAAGTTACTCTTGCCTACTCCTTATTACAACTCTCTGATCTGTCAAGACTTGGTTTCCTTAAAAAATGAAGAAATTAGATTGGAAACTTTTAATACCAACACTACTTTGAAAGATGCTTTAATTTTATTGAAAATTTGGTTACATCAACGTAAATTGGATGTGGTTTGTATTTATTTTTCGCTCGTATTTGTATTTGTATTTTTTTTTCATCATTTACCGTACAATTACTTATATATTCTTCTAGGGCCCAGGTTGTTTCACCAGTTATTTGATGTCAATGTTTATTGTTTATCTATCCAAAAATAAGAAGCTTAATCGGCATATGAGCAGTTATCAAATCATTCGGAATGTTTGGGTAGCTCTTGGTATGTCTCTTTAGAGAATTAATTATTTATTGTTAGGTGTTCATTGATTACGAAATTGTTTTCCTTTTTTAGATCAGAGCAATTGGCACTGCAATGGAATTTCTTTATTTGATTTTACCGAAGAAACTAAACATTCTTTGGAGTTATTTCAGAAAGCGTACGATGTCGTCTTTGTCGATGTAACAGGAAATACGAATTTGGCTTCACTTTTAAATTTGGATGTGTTTTTATTGGTGAGTAGTAATTAATAAAGATTAATACTTCATTTCAGAATTTTTTAATATGTTATGAATATGGTTCTAGGTAAAAGCAGAAAGTAAATATGCTGTAGAATGTTTGGATAATCAAGCAGCCAATTTCTATCCGGCTTTATTCATGACGCCTGTGTCATTTCCTCAATATTGCGATCATATTTTATTGTAAGTGAATATTTGTTTTTCGCTCATTTGAAACATGCTTTGTAAACGCTTATTTTTTTCAGTTTTAACAAATCGTCAGTTATCAAGAAAACCGTCGACAATCATTCCGGTTTACAAGTTCGGTTGGATTTAAGACAGGACACATTAACGCAATTTTCAAAAATTATCTCGAATCTATTGAAAAAAGCGCTCGGAGATAGAATAATTCAAATTTTCCCCTTTTTTGTATCGGAATCATTAAGCTGGTCAATATTCGAATCCGTGCCTCGTCACAAAGGGATCAATTTTGGTATACGCATTAATCCAGAGGCAGCGTACGGTATTATTGATAAGGGACCTGTCGCCAATCTTCCAGAGGTAAATTTTCAAACTGTTACAGACACATCTTTTCGATTCTGTACTGATAACTTCGTAATTTTTTTCGAATAGGCTGAAGAATTTCGTAAATTTTGGGGTGAGAAATCAGAATTGCGAAGATTCAAGGATGGAAATGTTTGCGAAACTGTTTGCTGGGCATCTTCCGCCGATTCTTTGAAACAGAAGCGATCAATTATACAGAACGTTGTGAAGTATATTCTGAAAAAGGCTTTACAAATTGAAGAACAGCAATATATTCATATTTTTGATCAAGTAGAAAATGCGCTTTATGATAGTTTGGTGAGTATTTTTTTTAAACTATGCTCCTTGATATTCAGATTAATAAAAGAAGTATTTTTATTTCAGAGAGATGTTTTTGAAATGAAAGGAACAGTTGAAGAAATAACATTGAACGTATTAACCGCTTTTGATGGTCTATCCAAACAGTTACGAGAGTTGGAAGATATTCCTCTGCCAATTACATCTGTTCAAGGCACATCATCAATATTTAGATACTCTGATCCGTTTCCTTTAATACCAAACGCTAGTACTTCTTTAAAAAAAGGAATAACTTATGTTAATTCTGTAACCCGTTTTGATGAAAACCAAGTTTTGAAATTCATGCCTCTATATGTTCCGTCACTTGAAGGTATTTGTGTGTTGAATTTCAACTTTTTTGTTTTTTTGCTGCAGATTAATCATTAAATAATTTTTCAGGTACCATACATTTCTCCTTGACTAATAAATGGCCCGAAGATTTGGGTGCCATTCGAAGATTGCAAACGGCATTTTATTTAAAATTATCTGAAGTTTTGAAGCAGAAATTTGAATACATTTCCGTGCCTTATTGGAGCCATCTAGATATATTAAAGGTAAAATATTTAAAACTTACTACTTTTATTGAATCACATTTGTACGATTACGAATGTTTTTTAAATTTCTGTTCAGGATGGTTATATTTTCCGTCTTCGAATATCCAACAATAATGAAATTGCAGCAATTAAACGCTTAGTGAATGACGAGGGACTAATTGAATATCGTGATAATGAAGAGTCTTTGTATTTAGAAAGAAAGGTTATGCAATTACCAACCCTAAACAGCGCAATTCACGGGTATATTTTAAAACTAGATTATTTATTTTGTCAATTTTCTTGAATTTTGCACGAGTAATTTAACCTTGAACGTTTCAGATTACATCAACAGTTCCCTGCATTTGGCACTACTTGTTCGATTTCAAAACGTTGGCTCAGAAGTCATTTAATTAATGATTATCATTTTCCTGATATATGCATCGATCTCCTCGTCTCTTATTTATTCTTATACCCCCAACCTTATTCTACTGTTTATCAGCCTCAAACCATGTTCATTCGATTTTTAAACCTACTCTCATCTACTAACTGGAATATTGAACCTGTGGTTGTTAATTTCAATAACGAATTATCAAGTTAGAATTTTTCAACATTGTTAAAACTACAACTAGGGGTAACGGCCCAGTTATTTCACCCTCTTAAGCTTACTTTAATGGAATCAGCATAACTTTCTTGACAATTTCCCATAAAAATTAATTTCTCAACGTGACTAGATTGTCCAAAAAAAATTATTATTTCCGGAAAATTGAGTTCGCAGCCCCCCCCCCCCCCTTTTATCATAAGTTTGTGGTTTAGACGTAGATATTTTTGTTTTGAAGTGAAATTCTTCCCTTAATTGTGAAAAAACAATGAAAATTCATTTTTTAGGGCCCTCTTTTCAAAAAATTATCTATCGCTGAACCTAAGGCTCCGATTGAAAAAAATTTTCAACAAAAGTTGTAGATTAAGATCTTGGGAATAATTTTTGTTATTACAAAAATTTTGATTGCACCCCTCCCACCCCTTCAATTTTTAATAATATTTACGAAAATTGTGTATCATACAATTTGAAGGGATGGGAGGGGTGCAATCGAAATTTTTGTAATAACCAAAATTATTTTCAAGATATCAATCTATAACTTTTGTTTGAAAAATTTTTCAATTGAGACCTTGGGAACACAAATAGACAGGTTTTTTGAAAATTGGAGGGGTGGACTTTGAGTGAAAACGGGGCTTGAAAAATTAAACTATGCTTTTCTTAGATATGTCCTGGATTACGAATCAAATCATAAAATCGCTTTCACCCTTTCAATCGCTGGAAATTTGAAAAAAATGGGGGGGGGGTAAAAAAATTAGAGAACTTGCTTATAAAAGTAGTTCGCCATTTTTTTTACTCAGTAAAAAAAATTGAAAACGTGTAGTAAAATGTCTTTTAATTTTTTTACGCCCTTAATTCAATTACTAAAAATGTTCTGATGAAAAACAACTAGTCTAAACCTTAAGAACAAACTTACATTTCCTTAGGAATTTTATAAGAAAATCTGTAGAAACATGGAGCACTGTAAAAAGAAAAGTCTCAGTGTCAAAAAACAAACAATGAGAAGTGTTGTTCTTCAAGTCTATTGTATCGAGGAATAGTTATATTAATCGTTGCATATGTTATCAAATTGTTATCTATCACAATTCACAAGTAAGTGAATTTTTGAAAAATTTGTAGGGGGTAAAAAACCCGGGCCGTTCCTCTAATAAAACTAAAGATACGCCTTTTTCAACATCACGTTTATTTTTTTAGGAGAAGATATTGTTGAAATTGATTCAAATTTTAATTCCAATCGGTCCGATTTACCACCATTATTCATAGTAACACCCTTCGATAAATCTGGAATAACATGGACCAAACAAGAACCATCCTTAATTATTTTAAATAGAATAGCAAAATTATCGAGTGCAGCTTTGCGTTTAATAGAAACTTCGTTGTTTGTGAACAACAACAATGAGTCAATTCAGGTGAGTTGATTTTACGTTGAATTTTTAGAATATTTTCAGAAAGCATAATGAAGAATTTGTTCGTATTTTCAGCAAGTTTTTAGACCTCCTTTGAAAGGTTATGATTTATTAATTTGGACAAAAAGCGAAATGAATCCTTTACGGTGGATGACTATCGGTGCTGAAAAAAATTCTTTACCGCCGATTAAAACTTCACCGGATTATAAACAGTTACCAATTATAGATTTCCATCCGGTCAAGTTATTTGTCGATACGTTACAGGTGATTTTTTTTTTTATCAATATAAATCATACCAGCCTACTATGTAGTTACATAACTTGGAAATTTTATTTTTTGCAGCAAAATTATGGCGAATTTTGTTTATTCTTGTATGACTTCTATGGTGGAAATGTAATTGGAGTTGTATTAAAGCCAGATGTTCAACAAACTAAAGAATTCAAGGTAATTATCCTTCGCCCCCCTTGAAATTGAAATTCCAACGTTTTCTAATTTATATTCTATACCTGATAATTATTTATTACCATAATTACGATTTTTTTTCAGGTGGCTAATATGAAGTGCTGCAAATTAGTCGACAAAAAGTTACATTTCGATATTGACGCTCTAATCGACGATTTTTATATTCTAGGAAAAGGAGTTGTTTCTCACATTGAAAGAAATAATGAAAATAAATAATTGTTTGCCATCGAAATTAATTTTTATATAATTATATTTTCGTTAGTTACTCTTGTTGCGTTATGATATACTATGTTTTATTTTTCATACGTCTTCACGATTTCTTTTTGTACCACCACACATTTCTACATCTTTACTACAGCATCTAAATTTGTGTTGTTCTATATAAAATGTAGCATTATTTTGAGAATTAGTTGAATTTATTTCCAGAATTTCTATTTGGTTGAGACAAAATCAAATATATGTATGTATCATTGTACTATAAATAAACATCAACGTATGCCAGAATTTTACAATATTCGTAGACAAGTGAACGGGGCAATGAAAGAGGTAAAGAAATTGTGAACCATCGCCTTCCTCGATGTTACCTGGTTCGCCGACTTTCAATCTCAGTTCTTGAATCTTTCGGCTATTTGAGTAATGCATTTTCATAGTATTGAGAAGTGTGTACGAAAAAAATATTTTTATTCGAAACAATCGAGTATTCGACCGTCATCAAACATATATTGATATTTATAGATAGTCTAAAATGACCAATGAGATTTGAAATTGTAAATTTCTCAACAGAGGATGTAGATCTAGAAATTTAATTCATATAGCATCCGTTTTATGATTCCACGTTGTCATACACGTTTTTCAAATTTTCAGCGGTACAAAAACCAAAAAAAAACAGCTGAGTCCCAATGACGTTAGTCATTGCAAAACCGTTCGTATTTTTCAAATAGAATCCTTTCGGTCTTGATACAAATTCGTTTCGTGCGCTTGTACGCAAGTTCAGTTGCATTGCATCGGAAATTCGGACGGCGAATTTTATTTTGATGATTTTGATTTCCAACTTCAAAGTTCTCGATAATTTGTCGTCTGTGGGTCATGTGTACTTTACAAACTTTAGTCATTAGTGTTTGTTACGTGAATAATATGAATAATTGTGAAAATTTTGACTTATTCTGTGTTAAATAGTGCCTTTTAAAACTTTTTTACACAAATTTATCATAAGTTGATTTTTATTCTTTATAGAAACTTAGATTCTCGTTGAAATTCCGCTGTCACATTTGCATAACAGCATTATGCATGTTATTTTAACCTCTGTTTGAACTTCAGTGCACTGAAAAAAATACATCAATCGTAGAGATTAATCATCGATACTTGATATTCCAATTATTCGGAAGAACAATGATACCTGATAGTGTTTCACCCGTTGTCACAACAACCAAATCAGCTATAACATCGGCGTTAAATGATTACAGGTACTACAGCACACTAAGTCCTAAATATAATAACACTCCTACATACTTAACCTCGAGTTCTTCGATAATAAAATCTCATCCCACGAGATACAGCAATTTGTTTTCTACGTCTTCTTCGAAAGCGTACGAATCGAGTGATACCAGTAGATGTTTGAATTCGAGAACCTCTTTCAAGTCGGACGATTATTCATCGTATTCGAAACCATTGACGCGGGATAAATACAGTAAATCGTCGAGCTATGACTCAACGAAGAAAAAATCGTTGCAAATATCACCTACCTATTCGACGAGTAAATACCAATCTAGTACTTATCGCACTTCATCATTACCACCGTCGACTTACATCTCTAAAACAATCGATTCGGCGATCTTGGACGGAAATGCTAATTATCGAAGTACCAACGGAGATAGCAGCTATTTAGAAAGAAGATTGAGTGCTGTCAAATCGAACTCGACTTTGGCATTACGAAAACACGTCAACGACTGTACCAGCAATCTGTGCAATCTGAATGATAATTATTGCAGCAGCAACAACGTGAAGAAAGATTCCGATCAAAATAAAAGAGATTATTATCCCAGTAGCTATAAACGATTCAGCGAACGACATTCGGGCAACGATGACGCCAACAGCAACGACGAATCGGCCGGAAAATGGTCCGGTTTGAGGAATATAGGCAACACTTGCTATATGAATTCCATATTGCAATGCCTCGGAAGCACCAAACTACTTAAAGAGTACTTGATCAATAAATCGTATATCAAAGATATAAATCAAGATGGAAAATTGATCAGCGCTTTCGGTAATCTGATTTCTAAATTATGGTCGAGTTCGTCGTCTAGTGCCGTCGATGTATCTTCGTTCAAAGATATCTTTCAAAGGTTAGCTCCTCAGTTCGCTGGTTACGAACAGCACGATGCTCAAGAATTTCTACGTTTTTTGATCGATAAACTACACGCCGATGTTAACCGGGTGCGTACGAAACCGAAAAATTTACCAGAAATTAGTGATAATTTGTCCGACAATACGTTAGCTTCGGAGCACTGGAAAAGGTACTTGATGTCGGAGAACAGCTTTATTCTCGAGTTATTCGTCGGCCAGTTGAAATCAACGTTGCAATGCTTGGTTTGCGGTAATAAAAGCGTCACATTCGAAATATTCTGGGATTTATCGTTACCATTACCATCGTATTCGTCGTACAGCAGCAACGTTACCTTGGCCGATATCTTGCGTAATTTCACCCAAGAAGAAATTCTCGATAACCGAGAAAAACCGCGATGCTCTAAATGTAAAATTGAACAAAGAATGGCCAAATCATACTCATTTCAGAAACTTCCTAAATACTTGGTTCTACATTTGAAACGGTTTCAAACCACCAATAGCTACAAGAAACTTTCAACTTTGGTCGAGTTTCCATTATCCACCTTGGATATGTCGCCGTTTTTAGCCAAATCCGTTATCACCAGTCCGAAAAGGTATGATTTGTATGCTGTCTCTAATCATAATGGCACGCCATTTATGGGCCACTATACCGCCAATTGTAAGCATCCTTCGACTGGCGAGTGGTATAATTGTAATGATTCGACAGTTACCAAAATATCTTCTCATAAATTGGTTAACGCCGATGCTTATATTCTGTTTTACGAAGCGGTTGATTGATGAGTAAGTTCGTCGATGTATTACTTTTTACCTATTTTGAAAAAAAAAAACATTGTTACCTTTTTATTCTTAAATTTGATGTAAGATTACCTTGATTATTTCTAAGCGTTTTCTGCTGCATCTTTTAACTTGAATATTTTTCTCTGTTCTTAATTCGTGTATGTATTTTATCACTTGATAAGCACCTGTTTAATTTAAAATATCTGCTTGTGTGTTTCGCGTGGAAAGTTGCTTTATTTAAAATGTAATGATTCATTCGCTGGTTCGTAGAATGACGCTTGCGTTTTGGTAAATTCTGGAATTTTAATTTGTTTCCTTGCGATATGAGTTTTCAAATGAAAGTTTTGATTTTGTATTAAGAAGAACGAGTAATTTGCGAAAATGTCGATTGCACATTTTCGCGAATTACTCATTCGTAAAATTACGAATCATTTTATCAGAATTTTTGAAATTTCAATTGCCAGTGGTGATTAAAATATCACTTGAACTTTTCGATTTTGCAGTATTCAATTGTATTAATCTTGTAAACCTATTTGTAATTTTATTACAGATGTTTTTGCATTTGACGTACATATATGTACACATGTGAAAGAAACGGATGAAGTGATGCTTCGAATGTGAGACAATTTGACTCTGCATGACCCGTAATAATTATGTAGTTCAGTGTCAAACATATTTTCATCTAATTGGCAAACGCTCAAATTTTATTTTCGTTTAATATTTTGTCTGTTTTGAGATACATTGTGTAATTTCTTATTTCGGCGTCGGCGTTGATAAAAATTCTTGAAATAAAATATTTATAATTTATTAAAATTGATTATTATATTTTTTTAAAAATTACTCGCCAAAATAATAATTCAATTTATTTATCGATTTAGAATTTTTTTGAATCATTATCGAAAAGTATTTGAGAATCTCAACAGCAGCGATGTATTTTTTTATTTAGAACGTAATTAGGACATTTTTTTTTCAATTGAAAGCTTACTCATTTGTTATTGATTTTTTCCAACATTGTTCATTATTAAATGTTACTCATTTCAAGTATTAATAATTGTCAATTTTTATTGTATCAAATCGTGTAATCATCTAGCAAAACAAAAGACATTGATTATTTATTGCTTCGACTTATTGCGTGACATTTGAACCAGCGGATGAAATATTTTTGCTTATTGATGTCTGTTATTTGTTATAAAAGAAATGCAGGGTAATTATGTATGTAATGTACTTACACAGTTGTGTTTTCCAAGTTCTGTTCAATACTATTATGCTTGTAATAATTATGAAGTAAAATAATATAGATTTAAGTTGAGTTGATATTGTTTTTCTTCAAAAAATATTCTACTAATGCCATGACGCAGTTATTTTAACCGACTGATTGTACTTAATATTTTATTTTTATCATTTCATCGGTATCTATGAAAGGTTACATTTAAGTTATTCAAATTTTGTCTCGTGAAAAAGTATTCTTCAGCCCAATGTTAATCTGCAGTATTATTTCCTTCGCATGTCAAGATAAAAAGATACCAGTGTATGGAATATAAGTAAAAAATAGATAGTAATTTATTATTTATTAGTGTAATATTATGGTAAATTGACTAATGGTCTGATGTTTCTAAATTTCATTTAAATTTCCTGTAATTGTTTCATGCGTTGAGGCAATTTTTTTCATTTTTTTTCTAGAAAGGGATCAATGCGGTATGACTGACAGAAGAGGGAATATTTTTGTTGAGGAAGTAAAACCAGGGAAAAAGCATAGCCGGGGAAGAATGGTGAATCGGGCCTTGGCTGAGATTTTCGAATTTTCCAGTGGAAGTTCTCGCTAGTAAACATTTTGGCCCCCTACCACACTACTAAACCCTCATATCGCCCGAAATGCCGATTCCCTTTATAAATTTCTGTATTCTGAAATTCCCAACCGAATTTTTTCAAACTCGCAGGGATGATGGACCATACCAAGGGTTATCTTTGGAATTTTTTTCGAATCTTCTTTTGTACTGAAATCTGAGTTTTAAGATTTCAAAGTGTAATATCTGCACGTT
>FIZU01002970.1:0-15890 GCA_900064475.1 Pseudococcus longispinus
ACTATTTTCAAAAATTCGCCAAAAATCGAAAAATCAACTTCGGCAGCTCAAAATTTGGTTGCGAGGTCAAGGTCACATGCTCTTTAAGTGAGCCAAATTTCAGCTCGATCGTAGGTGACGAGTCGAGAAGGTTCTCATGTAAGTCCAAAAAACCGTTTAAAATCTGAAAAAATTTTCCCGTTCAGAAAGCCTAAAATAGCCTGACAAAATGTCTAAAAATCAACCATGATCTCTGACAATTTCCAAGTTCGAAAAGTAAATGGAAATTTGAAAAAAATTTTCAAGTCCAAAAAAGTCTAACAAAATGTCTAAAATTCAGCGTTAGGTAAATATTGTGCAACAAAGATAACACAGAATGTCATCAAACGGCCGCACAGCGCCGGCCGGCTCGGTGCCGTCAGCACAGTGAACAGTAAATGCTACAAAGTATTCACGTCATCTTTTGTTATGCTAACGTTAAGGATATACCACATCTCCATCTTTGAATTTAACAATTTATTCTAATATTTGAGGGCTTGTGAGTGACTTAGGGAGGACCAAATTGAAAAAATAAGTCAATATTCGAACTCGGTGTTATAAAAAACATAACAAATGATATGCCACACAACTTTTTTGATTTTGTTGATTTTTTTTCAAAATTTGGGGGCTTGTGGGGGGCTTGGGGAGAGTCCTATTAAAAAAATAAGGCGATATTCGGACTCAACGCTATCGAAAATGTAACAAACGATATGCTACATGTTTTTTTTTTGTTTTTTAAATTTTGGTCAAAATTTTGGGGCGAAGTGCCCCCCAAGGGTTCTGAGATCCCACAACAAAAAACATTTTTTCAATGTAGCACAAAAATGTCTCATCGCAGGAATTTTTGTAGATTTTTAAATTATAGCTCTGGAATTGTGTAAGCTCTTGAAAGTTGAGCTTTTCTCAAAAAAGTAACTTTCAATTTTTGAAACTTTCACGAACGCTTTTTGATTTCCTTTGAATGCTCTTTAAAGCCCCGTTTACCGATATTCGCTATCTATCATCAATCGTGAGATACACGGAGCCAAAGTTGGGTATTGTAACGAGAAATCTCCAAAGTCGAAAAACAAAAAAGCTCCACCAAAAACCCCCAGGGGGGTCGGGGGCAAACAAAGGTGGTTACTTTACTTTTGAATCAAGGGGAACTGGTAAAAAAATTTTGAGCAAAATCGGAGGACCCAATGTCAAAACGCGACTGAATTGATAAGGAATGACCCTAAATCGTTCAAAATAATGACCAATAATAACTGATTTTGGCCCAAAAAAATGACAGAAGATGTCTAATTTACCGAAAAATGACAATTTTTTGATGCATTTTATGTTTCGTAACATGAAATTAGGAAAAAAAAATTTTATAAGCACTAAGTTCATTCACCTCATCAATTCAATCGGTTTCCTGCTCATCATTTTTCAAGAAAAATTAACAAATTTCAAGCATGCATAATCAGGGACGTACCAAAGTCTGAAAGGTCAAAATCTCAAAAATTTTCAATTCGTTTTAGAAAAATTACCAGACTCAACGACTCAAAAAATTGAAACAGTCATTCTGCGAGGGAGAAGAGGGTTGGTGAAAAATGAAGTAAATTTATGTAAAATTGACGGAAAAAAATCGTTCAGCTATTTGGTTAAAGTAAGAAAATTTTCTTCAAAAAAGCATTTAGAAGCTTAAATTTTACCATGACATTTTTAGGTTCAACTTTTCAGCTGTCAACGGGTGGGGGGGGGGGGATGAAAAAATAGTAATTTCATGCGAAATTTGAAAAAATGTTCATTGTTTTGGAAGAATAAGAAAAGTTATTGAACCCGAGCAAAGCGAGAATGAAAAATTTTGCAAGAAAAGAAAAGGCCTTCAAAAGCTAGAATTTCATCACACCAGTATTTAGGTAGAAGTACAGGGTGATTCGAGAGTCATTTCTTCGCTATTGTATTAATTTTATGTTGTTTTTGATGTTTTTTTTTCATTTTTTAACTGAACAATTTAATAAAGAATCGAAAAGGTCGAAAATAATGACAAAATAATGACCAAACTCGAAAATAATGACAAAATAAAGACAAACTCGAAAATAATGACAATTTTCGAGCCCTGGATTTGAACTTTTCTTAAAATTTTCCAAATCAGTACCACAAAAAAGTCAACCAATTCGAAAATATTTACACAAAAAAATCTGCTGTCATTCAAATTTCAAGCCGTCATTGAAAAACGTTTCCTTGAAAATTTATTTTCAATGGCACTACAAAGATTTTCTTTTTTCGTCCCATTTCATATTCTCAATTAGCTTTATTCAAATATAAAAATTTAATAGATACAAATTACGCATACGACCAGACCTTTTAATCCCATCGCCTCATTTCTTTCACACATTGCGACCTCGTAATCCAAAACATCATTAAATTACCTTCCAAAGGGAATCTTCTCTCAATATTTACGAAATTATTACGTAATTCCATTGCAAAAAATTTCAAACTACTCCTTGTAAAAAATAATATGCAATACGGTACGCATATACGTGGCAACAGTTGCATTAACATTTACGTAAGAGTAGGTAGGCCTTATTTGGTGAAAAAAATCGTCGCCATTGTTACTGCGAATTTTTTTACTACCACGATAAAACAACTAATTAGCGTTTATCTAAGCTAACTGAGATAGCTCGGGTTACGAAAAATAAAAAGACCAAAATATATTAGAGCTAAAAAATTTGCTAAAAAAATAATGAAATAACACCGGCGAAATGACATTTTCAAAGGCAATTAGCATTTTCACTTTTAAATTGGTAATTTTTTTAGTTTTTTTGGGCAGCTTTGGGAGACTAATTAGGTTAGTACGAAATTAAGTTGTCTTGGTTGTGTTTATATAGGAGAATTTTTTCAAATTTTTACTTCTTAAAATGAGGTACGTTAATTAATTTTCTACGTATAATATTTTTACGCGGTGGTGAAAGATATTTTTATGGTTATGGAGTGGACAGGTGGTAGAAGAAGATTAATACTAATGCAATTAAAGAAAGAGAGGGAGCCCTAGGAATATCATTTTCGTTATTTTTTAATAAAAAAACCATCAAAGATGAAGATTTGAAATTATTCTCATATCTGTGTATTTCCAAAGATGGAATATCATTTATTTACGCCCTCCAACCCCTTCCATCACGAATCTGCCTTTGTAATTCTTCCTCTCTTTCGAAAAAATTCCTCGTTACAAACCGTCAATCGCATTTTGAAAATCACTGACTCACAAATTTCTGCCCTGGCACGATCTAAAACACTTGAAATCTTTTTTCACCCATCCTACCTCACTTTTCCCACAACCACTAATCAGATCCACACGAAACTTAGGTACAAAACGCCTTTAAAATTTAAACGACACGACCCAAAGGTTTTTTCTGCCTTTAACATAAAACAGAACAAACCTACCTAATGCTAAGCGTTTTTGCAAACGTTCGAATCATCCTCGTACGTTTTTCGAAATTTCCGACGTATCAGCAAATCTCACCTTTGTCTATTTTCGGCTCATACGAAGCATTACGCATCGATTGGAAAAAGGATAGATTTTTCGGGTATTTAGAAGTGAAAACGCGACGAATGTAGAACGCGTTCGCAATACGGTCTCCGCTATAATAATTCTAATTGCCTTGTTTTATTTCCTTTATCACCTGAATACCGGCGCAAAGTTTTTCTTTCGCTATCTTAATCTACCCTTTGGGAAAAGATTTTTCGGTGTTTTTTGCCACCTTTTTTTCGCCACCGCTCGCTCGCTCGATACAGATACGTAGGTGAAGGTAATTACCGTAAAAGCAGCACGAAACAGAGAAGCGTATTACCAGGTCAACGAGGAAGTTTACTTACACAGTGAACAGCTGGTCGTGAATAATTTGCTAGTCTTTTGATCTCGAGCCGGAGCCCAATTTACTGGAATAGGTATTTGTACGATTTGATTAAATTAGCCAGCCACGCGAATGATATCGTTATGCAATGGAGACCTGGAAACAAAAATACGGAATCGGTTTAAAGATTATGATTAATGAATTAAAATAATCAAACGAATCAATATCTATGCTACTTTTATAGATATGAGTACGTATTTCGTTCCCTCGATAGGATTAAAATATTTCCGAAATATCGAATCACGTGTACCTAAGTCCAGGTTAAGGTCTAATGGTAATTAGATAGGTGCTCGATGATATCGCATGCCAACTTTTATTCGCAGCTTTGAATAAATAAACATAACAGAGACTGAAATGATATTACGTATACGATATCGCATGCGTATGCGTTCGTCAATATCTTTTTAAAAAATTCGTGCCCCATATTCTGATTCCAATCTATGTATAGAACATATTCAAAATAAACTATGTGGGCATTTTCAATTTCAACTTAAAAATATCCTACCAATATATTCGTTTTCCTGGTAAAGAAAAACAAAAGTTACGAAGAGGATTAAATATTTCATTTTTTATTGATTGATTATAAAGTTGAAAAATGTAAACAGGTGAAAGGGTTCGTCGATTTTCAAAATGGTTCTAAAAAAAGGGGCAGAAGTTGGTTGAAATTCATTCGAGATTCCAAGTTTCGTAAATACGTCAAGATTAAAATGATCAAATCGATCAAAATTGATAGAAAAATTATGTAAAGGGTTCCAAAAGTCATACCCAAAAAAATGAGCAATTTTTCCCTGAATTATGAAAGTTTTCAAGTTTGAATATAAAATTCTAATATTTCAATAAAAATGCTTAAAAAACTGTAAATCGTCAATTCTTTACAAAAAACATGGATTTGATCAGAAATTGTACAAAAGTTGTAAGAATTTGACGAAAATTGTCCAAAATACTATTAAAAATATTGAAATTTCCATAAAAAAATTTGAATAGAATTATAAAAATTACCCAAAATTTTAAAATGGTAAAAAGTTCATAAAAGTGGTTCAGAAATTATGTAAAAATGCAGGTTGAGTTATTATTTAAATTATTCAAAATATCGTTAAAATTGGCAAAAAGTTCCAAAATTCCAAAAAAATTTAAAGTCGCAAGACTTGTTAAAAATTCCTTGAAATTTAAATGAAAATCATCAAAAGCCTCATAAAATAATTTAATGTCCTTAAAATTGTTGAAAATTTCATCTGCGATTACAAAATTTTGGAAATTATTTGGAATATTATTGAAAATAATAAAAATTCATCAAACCCCTTGAAATTTGTTCAAAGTAGCATAAAATTGATGAAAAATATAAGAAAAGTTGTTGAAAGGTAGGTAATGAAAATTGTCCAAAATGATGCAGAGTTCATAAAAATTTTTAAAAAGTCGCAAAACGTGTTTAAAACTCCATAAAATCAAACGAAAATCGTCAAAAGCGTCATTAAAATCAATTTAATGTTTGTAAAAATTGTTGAAAATTTCATAAAAGTGATTATAAAATTATGAAAATTTGTTCTATGGTTAAAAAATTCATTAAAATGCTTTAAAAATTGTAGAAAATGAGTGAAAAATTAATAAAAAATATGAATACATCGTCAAAATGTTCACAAACTCGAAAAAATTCTTCAAGATTTACTAAAATTTTCTGAAAGATTATGAAAAGTGAGTGAAATTTCCTAGAAACTGCTACAAAAAAAGTCATAGGAAAATCATCGAAAATACAGTAAAAATCGTTAAACTGTCCAAAATGATGTCAAAAGTGATTACATGTCAGGAAAAAAAAACGTTGAAAATTTCTTGAAAATGACTAAAAAAAATGTTTCAAAATACCTAAAAACAAAATTTTCATAAAAATCGTTGAAAATTTCGTGAAGTGATTATTGTTCAGAATATCGTAAATAAAAAAAATATCAAAAAAATCATTAAAAGCCTTGAAAAATAGTATAAATTGGGTTGTTCTGTGAAAAATCTTCAAACTGGCATAAAATTAATTTAAAAAAATCAGCTAACATGACAAAAACTTTAAAATGTCGAAAAATTCATAAAAATCTTTGAAGAGGTAAAGATTTACTATAATTTATATATAAAATTTTGAGAACCAAGTGAAAATTTCAAAAAAAAAAAAACTGGTAAAAAGCAATAAGAAATCGTCGAAGTTGTTGTAAAAATTGTTAGAAATGTCGAAAATGTTATTAAAAGTGATGAAATTCTCATAAAAAATCGTTGAAAATTTCATAAAAATGACGAAAAAGTCACGCAAAATGTTTCAAAATATTGTTAAAAAGCGTGAAATTTTCATAAAAATCGTTAATTTCGTAACGTGAATAATAAAAACATAAAAATTGTTTGCAATATCGTTAAAAATGCTTAAAAGTTGTGAAAATTGCTCAAAATTGCATAAAATTGATCAATAATATAATAAAAATCGTTGAAATGCAATGAAAAGTACATAAAATATCATTAAATGTTTAAAATATCGTATAAATTGTTCAAAATATTGTTAGAAATTATGAAAATTTCTATAAAAAAAAATTGGAAACAAAGTAAAATTGCATAAAACTTGGGTGAATTTGTGGTGAAAAATCATAAAAAAACATTGCAAGAATCGCTGAAAACGTGACAAAAATCTTCCAAAATGCCGTTGAAATGTTCCTAAAAAGCTTGAAAATTTCGTAAAAGTGATTACAAAAATTATAATAACCATCTGAAAAGTTGAAAAAATTTATCAAAATGTCAATAAAAACATTAAAGCATTGCAAAATTTATTGAAAAATCATGAAAAATATTTAAAATACCGAAAAAAATTACTGAAAATGAAACTAAATTTGTTGATCGATAAATGATAATTTCTTGAAAATCGTTGAAATATTGTAAAAATTCAACAATTTTCACGTTCATTCAATAAATTTTTAGGAGTTGTAACAAGTTTTATTAAATTTTTAGTGATTTTTGCCATACTTCGATTAATTCATACGATAATTCTGTTACTTTTTCATCATTTTTAGGGTATTTAATGAAATTTTAGATAATTTAAGGACGTCATAGACAATTTCTACGATATTTTCAAATGTTGCAAACATTATTCATCACATTTCAACTGATTTTATAATATTTTAACCATTTTTAACGTTTTGAACGATTTTTGCAGTATTTTGACAAATTTTGAAATATTTTGAACTATTTTTACAATATTTTCAGTTCAAATTTTCAAAAATTTCAGAGGTAGGTCAGCTACAGGAAAATTGAAAATACAAATGGGTAATCGAATCGAACTTTAAAAATAGAAAATTCTTCAAAATTCAACATTTTTTCAGTTAAATATTTGAATTTTTCAACGATTTTTTGGCATATTTTGAACGACTTATTCTAATGACATTTAAATTGGCAACTTTAACAATTTTTAAGCATATTCTACCAATTTCAGTAATATTTTGAAACCTTCAACAATACTCTAACAAGATGCACGACCAGAAACTCGTTTTAACAATATTTTACAACAATTCTCAAAAATATCACTCCGATTCGTAGCCTACCTCCGGCTAAAAAAACTTACACGTGCATTGTCGACAAATTATTCATATCAATACCCCTCCCCGTCATCCCTGCGCCTCGTAAAATTCTCGATGAATTATAAATTAACGCGAAATTGCCTTGCTCGTTCCCACTACGACGTAATTTGCTCGCCTTACGCGTTATTTTTTTTCTGCTAAACTTCTAAAAGGAAAAAAAAAAGTTAGAAAATTTTCACAATTTGTACGTAAGTAAGTTTGTTTGACGTTCAAGACCGGCCTTCGTTTCGGGCACGTCGAGCCATTAAAGTCTTCATTTTGCAGTTCCGTTTGTATATACGTACATTATCTGATACGTACATACACTTACACACGCTGCGTATAATTATAGCAAAACATGCGATCTTTCGGCCTTACGACTACTACCTTGGCTATAAGGCAAAGCAAAGGGTTGGTATATAGGAGACGTTAATGATGTTCTAAATCCGAAGAAAATTGGGTGTAAAAGATGGAGCGAAGAGAGAAAGAGGAAGGGCTTATTTCGTTAAATCGTTTACACTTTAGAGAGACCGGCGGCGAAGGGGGGAGGAAAAAAACGTCTTGCCTTGAAGATGCCGCTTCGCCGCAACCTCTAGTCGAGGTATAAGTTTGGGTATCACTAATTTTAATTTAGCTAACGCCGAAATATAGTCAAGAAAGTTTCGTTAATTTTAACACGCTTCGATGGTACGTTCGGAAAGTTGGTAATTAAATGCCATTTACAAATACATTTGCGATAATAGAGTTTTTCTCCGAGTACCGGGTCCTGGCGCTGCCCCACCCCCCACGATCCTACTTCCAGCATCGAAGACTCCGCTGTTAGATATATACTTTTTCAAAAGAGAGAATTATTTGATTTTTTTACCCCCCGATAGCTTTCCCTCGGCGCGTACGTTTCGTTTCTTCTTTCGTTGAGCTTTCTCAATCGTCCAGGATGCGTTTAATTTTGAATTCGTATTACGGACAAGTTGTTCGGTCTAACTTTTTGCCTTCGTATTGAAAGTTTTGCTTTTTTGTGTGTGTAGTATAGTATATTGAACGAATAACGGGGCACGAGCTTATCGAGTTGTATTTTTTTTCCATCCCGTTTTCTACTTCTTTTCTTCGGCGTGGCCCAAAGTTACCTACGATACGCGTAATTTTGCACCGAGCGTATCGCTTGAACGGTGCTAATACCGTGAAGAAAGTTTATCGTGGAATCATTATTAAGTTGTGGAGTTTCGCGAGCAGAACGAGTTAAAACGTGATGATCGAATAATTACGTTCGTGCGACTACACGTTTTCTATGAAGGAATATAGGGGTTGAAACGATACGCAGAGGTATGATTGAGACGTCCGGAAGGTTTCTTTTCAATTTTTTTTTTTTGGTAGGAAATTCGAAAGTTCTGAGGAGAAAGGTTCTTTGTACGAGTATAGCGAATTTTCGCCCTACAATTCGATAAATTTGTTTGACATATTTTCATTTATAGCTGTTTTTTGATCGAAAATGACAAAATTGAAAAAGAGTTGCGAAAAAAAATTCTTAAGTACGATATTTTTTTCTCAATGATAAAGATTTTTGACTGTTTTAATCAACGATGCATATGCATAACGGGTTTCTCACGGGTTCAGCCCCCCTTCATTGGTGAGAAAAAATTTGAAGTTTTTCGTCAAATCGTAAACATGAATTTTTTCAATTTTTACCCTCTGTTCATTTCCCAAAATTTTCAAAAGAAAAGTAACTTTAGTAAGTTCTCACGATGAGAAAAATAACCAAAATAATCAAAAAATTAACCGGTTTTTCCCATTATTTCAGCATGTAGGGAACAAAAAAATCGAATTTTTAATCAATTGTTTTGTAGAGAAAAAACAAATTTATTGACTC
Source organism: Pseudococcus longispinus (assembly GCA_900064475.1). NCBI lineage: Eukaryota > Metazoa > Arthropoda > Insecta > Hemiptera > Pseudococcidae > Pseudococcus > Pseudococcus longispinus. Next base: position 9,336 of record FIZU01002970.1, read on the forward strand.
CGAGCGAAGCGAGAGCGAAAAAACAATTAAAATTCATTATTTTTTCAATACTTTAGTCATCAAAATGGTTTCAACCCCCTTGTTCTCCCCATTCTAAAAATACTTCACTGATTCAAATGATTCATAGTGGTAAATTTGGCCAAAAAAAATTGATTTTAGGGAGTTTTGAAAGATGACGAAAATTTTTGAAAATAATGACACTCAACGCCGAAATTTCACTACCCCCTCCTCCGTATGAATATTAATAATCAATTTTTTTTTAAATTCGAAAGCTAACTGTAAATACAAGTATTATCAATTTTTTTATTTTTTCAGTGAACATTTTCCAAAAAAGTAACTTTTTGGAATGAAAAGTAACCAAAATTTTTAAATCAAGTTTTAAATAATGCCTTACAAACCCCCCCCCCTCCTCCGTCAATTTTTTCAACATTTTCTTTTCTGTTTCTCTTTCATGGTGTCTACCGAAATTTTTTTTCATTACTTCCCAAAAAAAAAATTTGGAAGACAACTTCCCCACGAATGACGAATTCGCTCGTAATTTAATTTTTCGATCAATTGAAATGCCTACTAGGTAGGTACATAGCCAGTAAAAATGTCCAACTTTACTTCGAATATTTCCAGATAAATCGACCAAAAAAATCATTTGGACACAAAATTAAAAAACATCACATTTGAAAAACCTTACGTTGACATTAGGCATATTCAATCCAATTCAAAAAATCCAGCTCGCCCGAACACGACCCAGTTGATTTTGTAGCACCTAAAAAAAGAAAAAGAAACTTCATTAAGTTCAAGTACCTAGCTAAGTAGCTACTACTAAGCTCCTTTCGTTTTTTCCAGTTGATAATATCATTAAAATTCACGAAACCCAAAAAACTTCAAAGTCAGATAATATTATTGCTAGGTCTAGATAAAACGACAGTCATTGAACTAATAAAATAATTATTTCGTAATATTTATGAATTAGATTCTAGAAAATGGTCAAGTGCAATTCTTCTGATCGATTTAGAATCCCTTCGCCATGTAAACCAACCGATTAAATAAATAAAAAAGCATACCTCATCACCAATCCCCTTTTCAATACCAACAATCAACAAATTATTTCACGTTTCCACTCGAATATACTTCCCAAGCAACCCTGACCACAAAACTTTTTTTCAATTTCACCTAATCTCACCACATCATCTTTCTTACAGGTCACCAATGGATCAAGAACAACCTCGGCGTCTCCGTGAACAGCGGCTGGTCAGTCGATCCATTCGGGCACGGCTCAACAGTACCATATCTTCTAAAATCATCAGGCGTAACATCGGGAGCGGTCATCCAACGTATTCACTACTCGTGGAAACAGTGGTTCGCCAAACACATGATGGGTGATTTTTTATGGCGACAGAACTGGGACTCGGTCGGCTACACGGACATGTTCGTTCATAATCAACCCTTCGATATATACTCAATAAAGCACTCCTGCGGACCGCATCCTCAAATCTGCACTTATTTCGATTTTCGCAAAGTAGTAGGCGAATTCACCGAGTACTCTTTGAGGGCTATGCCGATAGACCAACAGAATGTAAAACAGAAAGCGGACGTATTGATGGAACAGTACGAAAGAACCGGGTCGTTGTATCCGCATAACGTTATACTAGTCCCATTGGGCGACGATTTCCGTTACGATCAAGACGTCGAATGGGAACAACAGTATAGAAACTATAAAAGACTGATGGATTACGTTAACGGTCACAAGGAAGTATACCACGCCGAAATACAATTCGGTACACCGAGGGATTACTTCAAGGAGGTGCAATCGCGTATGTCGAATTTTCCAACGTTAAAAGGCGATTTCTTCGTTTATAGCGATATATTCACCGAAGGCAGACCGGCCTATTGGAGCGGGTATTTTACAACCAGACCGTATTGGAAATTACTCGATAGAGAATTGGAGCGAAATTTACGTTCGGCCGAGATCCTGTACACGTACGGGTTAAATAAAGCTAAACAACGCAGACACAACGATACGATAAAAATAATCGAAAGAAATTACGAGAAATTGGTAAAAGCTCGCCAGAATTTGGCCTTGTTTCAACATCACGACGCCATTACCGGCACGTCGAAGGCGTTCGTTATGAGAGATTACGCTCTGAAACTAATCGAAGGTATCCAAGACTCTGTGTTCTTACAGACATACGTAATACAAAACTTGCTATTTGAAAACCATCACTCGGATCTGCCACCTTATCGGATCGTTGTACCGGAATCGGATTCGGAATCGTACGATACAACTTCGCCGAAAATCGTAACAACTGTAACACGTCGAAGGAAAGTTGTGGTTTTTAATTCGCACGCTCACCATAGACAAGAGGTGGTAAAAATGCAAGTAAATACGCCCAACTTGGTAATCACCGATTACCAAGGAAACACGATCGTTCACCAGATTAATCCGGTATGGAACATATCGTCGAATCGAGGCTCCGTTTATGACTCTCGACGACCCATCGAAATATTAAAGAATCGTTTCGAGCTTCTATTCATCGCAGATCTGCCGCCATTATCGGTTAATGTATTCACAATTTCGGCCAATCACGGCGAAAGCGATGTCGCCTCGATGGCCGTAGTGTACTGTCAACACTGCCAACAGAACCAGGACGTCTTTCAAACGAAAAATATCCAACTGGGCGATATCCAATTGGAGAATCGTAAAATACGAGCTCTATTCGATGGTAAAACCGGTTTCTTGAAAACTATAACGAAAAAAGATACCGAAAAGAGGACATTTTGCGAAATGACAATAGCCGCTTACCAATCGGCTCAGTTCCACAGCGGGGCTTACTTATTCATGCCAGATCCGAATTCGCACGAAACCGAACGAGATATTTTGAGAGATTATTCTAATCAATTCATCGTTATCACATCAGGACCCATAGCTTCCGAACTTACCGTCGTTTACGAAGATTTACTAGCTCATTCGGCTCGTCTTTACCATAAAGATGGCCCGTTGGCCGAAGGTGTCTACATAGAAAACGTAATCGATTTCGGAATACCGCCCAAGAATCGTGAAACTGAAATGTATATGCGATTTTCCAGCGGTATCAATAACGGTAACCCTTCTACTTTTTATACCGATACCAACGGAATGCAGATGCAGAAGCGAGTAACCGTTGAAAGAATAGGTATCGAAGGAAATTATTATCCGATTACGACCAGTTTATACATAGAAGACGACGAACAGCGTTTATCATTGCTGGTTGATCATTCTCAAGGAGCTTCATCCTGGCAACCGGGTTACGTTGAAGTTATGCTGGAACGACGAACGTTGTATGACGACGCTCGAGGCATGGGCGAAGGAATCGTCGACAATAAGAAAATTCTGACCAAATATTGGCTTTTGCTGGAAGACATCGAACAACCTAAATCCGCAGAAGCATCTAGACCTAGTTTATTATCAAATTATCTTTCAAATACGTTACTTTACCCGGCCAACTTATTCTTACTGGAAGAACCAAACAGCCAAAGTGAATCGTTAAACCCGAATCAATACAACACGATCCATTACCCGGTACAATTAATCACCAAACCGATGCCATGTGATATTCACTTACTGAATTTCCGTACATCGACCGATTCAACGTACACACAATTCCCATCTAGCTCAGCGTTGCTCATTTTACACAGACAAGGTTTCGCTTGTAACGTTAGTCCTAAAGTAAAAATACCAAATTGTTATTTAGAATCAGTATCTAGTCAAAAATACACAGCCTTCCGTCCAGATACGCAATTCGGCGACTTGAAAGTACACAGCGTAATTCACACAACGTTGACCGGACTTCATAGGCTTAAAACGTATAATACTTTAGACGAAGTTAGTCACGTACCGATGAATTTGCTAACTCTGAATGTAACGTTCACCTCGTAGGAATAAATCATGCTTCCGATATTCATTCTCAGATCGTAATTCATTATAAGTTTTCCAGCCACTTCATAATAATATGTATCTGTGATAACGTAGATCAATTCATATCTTTAGAAATCATTGTAACCTGTAAATTGACGCGAATTATGAACTTATGATACACAATTGTAGGTATTAAATATCATTGATGTATTCGTAATACGATGACGTGTATTTGATGGCGAACCTATTTCTCGTTTATGTGTGTATTTTCCAATACCAAAGATGAAATCGACATTTTTATTGTTTAAGAACAATTTTGTACAATACATTCTCGTGTATTTTATTGTTGTATGTTTATGTAAAAAAAAATTTGTAATTCTTTTTGTATTTTTGGTTGTGATTTAATGTTAATTATGCGTAATATTTCTCTTTTTTTCTTTTCTTTTTTTTAAAAATTCAACTACTTGGAAAAGTGTCGTTAAAATTATGTATCAGTTTTTACCATTTTTTTCCATTTGTTGGTTACTATTCTTGTCATTTATCAAAGTATATGTTTAATAAAGATGTATTTTTGGGAAATCGTTACTTCTTTGCACAATTTTTCATTTCGATTCGGCAATTTTCACTTCGGAATCAAGTATACAAAGATGGTATTGAGAAAACGAAAACCACCTAAGGAAAAAGATAGAACAATAGGTAAATAAATAGTTTTGTATGTAGGCCTAATTAAGGGCCGATTCCGCATACTTTTTTGCATAACCTGCGGGTGTTAACTTCCATAAGAGCAATGTTAAACTTTAATCGTTTAAATCTAGAGATCTACAATACGAAAATTGATGAAATTTGAAATATATATACTTTGAAACAATTAGAAAAATCTCTCGCATCGGATTTTTAATTAGTTGAATGGTTTTCGAAAAAATGTATAATTGAAAAATTCATGTTTTTCAATTATTTTTCTTCTGTTTATTATTGGGTAGTAGTACCTACTCGTAGCAATGATGGGCAAGATCATTTAAAAAGTGATCTAAGATCACCATCAAGATGAATTCAAAAAATCGATTTTAGATCTCCATTTAGATCAAATTTTCAAATTGATCTAAGATCACCAACAAGATCAAAATCACTTTTTCAAAATTAATTCCAAATTAACTGTCAACTTCAAGTATATGTATGATAAAGACTAAAGTAAACAAAATATGATCCATAATACGTTAATTTTTTTAAAAAGAAAAACAAATAGAGAAGAAGAAAGTGGGAAATATAATTTTTAGATCGCTGAATTTTCATTTTTTTTTACAAAATTTTAACTCTTTATTTTTCGTTTTTTGCTTTCAAGCGGCTCAAATGATCTTGATCTTGACTTACAATCGAGGTCATCTAAAAGGATCTAAAATTACCGTCAAGACCGATTTTAAAAAGTGAAGATCATGATCTTGGTGATCTTGGCATTTAAGATCATTGAGATCAATTCACCTTGCCCATCACTGACTCGTAGTAGTTTACAAATTTTGACATTTTAAGCAAACTTCAGTGAATAGAGACGAAAAAAAGGAGCGGAAACAGAATTTTTTGAAGGGAGAAACGGAAACAGAATCAGAAACTGGAAACCGGAAACCAGTGTTGGCAAAAACCGAAAAAAATTAAAACTGAAATGGAAAAACCGAAACTGAAACGTGAAAACTGAAAACTGATGACTGAAACTGAAATTATTTCAGTTTCAGTTTTAAATTTTTTTACCTCTTTTTTAACGTGATAAACAGTCTAAAATCCAAAATTTTCATCCTAAATCCTAGCTAACAATCACAATGTTACAAACAAATGTGGAATTCAATAGAAATTTTCAAAAAAAAAAAATGCAAAAAGTAAAAACTCATTCATTTTGTTTTCAACATTCTCTGAAAAAAAAATGTGATTATAACCTGCATAAAAAGTTAAAAACACTTGAAAACTAGTTTTCAAAAACTGAAGTGAAAACTGAAAACGGAAACCCGAAACAGAAACGGAAACTGAAAAATAAAAACTGAAAACTGAAACTGAAATGTAAAAACCGAAAATGAAAACCGATTACCGAAACTCAAAGTCTCAAACAGAACCCAAAACTTGAAAAAAAAAACGAATAAAACCAAAACTGAAACGTGAAAACCGAAAACCGAAAACTGAAAACTGAAACTGAAATTATTTCAGTTTCACTTTTTAATTTTTTTTTACCTCCTTTCTTTTTTTGACGTGATGAACAGTCTGTGTGTGACGGGCCTTAGGCCCGTCACACACATTAGCTACGCTACGTTTTCAGCTTCAGCTATGTTTTTTGGTTACATTACATCTTATGGGACACCACACACTGTAGCTACGCTACGTTTCAAGGACATCGTGAAACATCAATCTTCAGCTACGCGTAGCTGAGAATGCGTCCCGGGCTATTTTTTCAATACGTAGTCGTCTTTCCTGTTGATGTAGTGATGTGTGTTTTTGTGTTTTGTTTTGATTTCTTATCATTTGACTATGAAATGTTTTGAAATGTTAGTTTTCTCCAAATTTTTTTTGAAAAAATCAAATTAAATCAGGGTTTGGGAGCGAATCAATTTTTGTTTCACTCGCTTTTTACTCGCTCACCATTTTCAATCACTCGCTCTTTATTCGCTCTTTTAAAAACCGTTTTATCC
>FIZU01002972.1:0-12910 GCA_900064475.1 Pseudococcus longispinus
TTGAGGCCACCGGTGAGTGTCTTTTGTTCATTTCATTAGTAGTTCTTGAAAATCAATCGTAGTGATAATTAAAGTTGTGGTACATTGATGGTTATGAAACGAGTTGGGTTATACCTCAAATTGACTCTGGGAAAAATATAAATAATAACTCAAATTCTCGAAAATATCGTGTCATGTTTAAAACAGTGTAAAAATTGCTAAAAATTACCACAAAACCCCAGTTAATTTCAGTACTCGGTACATAGATACAATACAAATTGTTCAAAGTAGAAGAAAAATTGTGGAATCTACAAAGGCTGAATCAATCAAGAGGCAGGGGCTGCTTGCCTCCAGAAATGATCAAATTGTATTTTTAGTCAAAAAATTACCTTCGATTTGAAAATTTTACGAAATTGATTATACCTTGTTTATAGAAAGTTTGGAAAATTTTGTATTTCGAGTTGGAAAAATAGGAAAAAATTGTATACAAGTTGGAAAATTTGAAAAAAATTTTACAAGAGCTTTCAATTTTTTTACTCCCCTCGCCTCTCTGTAGTGCTAACTATCGTTCATCACTGAAATTGACCTGATAAATAATGTTGGGTGTGATTTAATCGCACGACAAAAAAGGGCGAATGCACGACAAAAATAGGAACTATCATGACAGAAAAAGGTTTCAACGACAAAAAATCCTATTCACGACAAGAGAAAGACCTTGACAGACACAAAAAAAGCTCAATTACGAAAGTATTTATTCACGACATTAAATTATAATTTGCACGTCAAATTCTGCACGTCAAAAAAAGTATTTACAGCGACTAATTTTCTTTTTCAATTTCATTTTTTTTTTCAAATCAGAAGTAAAGGTTACAGGAAAAATTGTCTAACTTTCGATTTTGTAAAATTTTACTATCAAAATTCTTCAAAATTGAAGAAAATGCTGCTAAATTGATGCCTATTAAAGTTTATCAAAGTTGATGTAGATGTCCATAAAATATCATTAGGTTGGAATTTTCCAAAAGATTTTAAAATTGGCTTAAAATATCTTGAAAATACCTCGAAATGGAAAATGATTGTTAAATTTTCATGGAATTTGATTTTAATAATGTAAAAACCGATAAAATATTGGAATTAATGAAGTAAAAAGTAGCAAATGCATTTGTAAATGTGATAAAAATTGCTTAAATTCTGCAAAAAAGCCCTAATTTATAAGAAAATCGACTAAACACAAAGAAGAAGTCAATCGATATAAAATATGGAAAATGTTACATGAAATGTCATACAAATTTTTCACAATGCAGGAAAATGTATCAAAATTATAGAAAAATTGATGTCGAAAAAATCGGCTCAAATATCCGCCGGTAAATTGTATTATTTAGTCGTTGAACTTTATTTAATTGTCGTTAGCAAATCTTTGTTAAGTCGTGCTTCATTTGTCGCGCATTCATCATTTTACTTGTCGTTTTCACACACTATTGCGTCGTTTAAATGTCTGTCGTGATTACGACCTTTTCTGGCGTGCCAAATATATTCCCCCCTTGTAAATTCCATCATGATGACTTTTAGGCATTTTGTCAGACTTTTTTGAACTTGGAAAATTTTTAAGTTCCTACTTGGTTTTTTGGCCTTGGAAAATTTTAGAATTCACTCTAACTTTTAGATATTTTGTCAGGCATAATTCTTTTTTTGGGAAATTCTAAGATCAGCTATTGAATTGTAAAAATACCATGAAATACTTAACGTTAGAAATATCGTTAAAATTGGGCGACAGTTAATTGAAACCGTCAAAATTGTAACAAAACTGTTCAAAATATAGTCTGAAACATCAAAGAAACGTACTTAAGCTTCGATGATTATTGCAAGTTATCTATTTCTTCAATATTTCGACATCATTCCACAAATTTCATAAAAATTGCCTAGAATTTTTGAAAAATTTGTGGAAAACTTGTGAAAAATGTGTAAAATGGCGTATTTAAGTTCAAAATTTCATAAAAAGTCACTGAAAATGTTGCAAAAGTTCTGTAAAAGTCGTGAAAATTGTTTAAAAAGCTGTTAATGTAGGTCAAAAGTTCATTAAAAGTTAATGAAAATGTTGCAAAAGTTGTGAAAAAGCGGTTAAAAATCTGTAAATCGTGTATAAAAGTTCAAAGTTTTATTAAAATTGCTAATAAATGTTGAAAAATTTCTGAAAATGTGTGGAAAGGTTTATAAAAACTCAAGGGTTCATTAATTAAGCCACTGAAAATGTTGCAAAAACTGGGAATAATTTGTAAAATGGCGTATGAAAGCTCAAAATTTCATAAAAATTCATTGAAAATTATGAAGAATTTGTGGGAACGTCATGAAAATTATGTGAAACGGTGCATAAAAGTTCAAAATTTCTTAAAAATCTCTTTAAAATTTTGCAAAAGCTGTGAAAAAGTCGAACACGCGAAAAAGGTAACGAAATTCCGTCATGATGATTTTTAGACATTTTGTTAGACTTTTTTTGACTTGGAAAAATTTACAGATTTCCAGTGACTTTTTGGATTTTAAAAATTTCAGAAATTCTGACTTTTTCGATTTTGAAAAATTTCACGAAATGACTAGTCTACTATTGAATTTGAAAAAATTTGGATATTTCAAAATTTGACTTTTAGGCATTTCACGAGGTATGATAACATTGTGTCCAAGTCTTTGAACTTACCATTAGATAGTGTCAGGCATTATGTCAGACTGAAATGTACACTTCAGTTTGGCATCACAGAAAGAACAAAAGCGTATCCTTTTTTTTTACTTCATGAGTAATATGGAAATAGAAATGACCATTGGTGAGTCGCGGGGAGGGGGGGTGTGCTTTTTCAATAGGTACCTCTCACAATTCGAATGATTTTGTATTAGTGTCGCATGGATTTGAACGTTACTTTTTTTCACATTTTAAACAATTTTGGCGATATTTCGATTAAAATTTGATTGAAATATTTCGAAACCATTTTTTCATGGATGTGATATAGCTATACCACACCAGGATGGTAAAATTTTCAAAACGAATCTAAATTATTTCACGTATAAAGAAATGCCCGAAGCAACTGGTGTCAATCAAGCACCAGATGACACTATTTATGGTATACGTTGCAAAGTTTCATTCGTTTCTTGATATACACCTACGCAGGAGTACGATTGTATAGGTATAAACGTGTTTACACCTACGAGTTATTACTTTTTCATTATTTTTAAACGATTGATATCATACGCGTAGGTATATATTCGTTGTGATTTTGACAAAAAAGCGGGAATACCGATCGGTTCCTTGATTTTAAAAAGGGTTTCCATTTGTTCTCGGAGTAAACGTCAGCCATCCATCTTAATTGTGAAAATAACGTGTGGCGTGGGTGTACGAGTTCAAAATACGCAGACTTAACGGCAAATAAAGAAATTATATTAAATTGAAATTTCGTATATCGCGGAGTAAAAGAAATCGACTGCGAATTTGTTACGAATGAGGATAATTTTTGAGGAAAAAATTGAAGGATAGAATAAGGCGGGGTTTTCTTTCTTCTTCTTCATCGTCGAGTAACTTATTACATAATATAAGAAACATACGTAAATATAAACGTATTTCATGCCGTAGATCACCTCTGCGCTTTCATTTTATCGGCAGCAGAGTCCTAATTTACATAACTTAGTGCTTCGGTACTTTGTCTTTTGCGAAGGCACGGTTGGCTTGTTTTTCCAGCAATCTACCTCGCGCGCGGGACTCTTTCCTGCAGTTGAAGTAACCTCCAACGTTACATCCGCCCTTTTTGTACCAGCAGCAACGCGCTAACCTATTTTAAGAGAACTTTCTTTTAAGCACGACTTGCATATTTAATAAGAAACTCAATAACATTAGGTGTACTAGTTCGTAGTGAATGTTACCGATAAGGATTATTACCACATTACATCTCTACCTACCCTTTCGCCTTCCAGTGTATAAGAAATTTTACGTACGTATTATAATACGTTTAGAAATTTCCATCGTTTTATCTCTTTCACACTTTAGCATGAGCTCTTTTTCCGTACGAGGGTGTAAAGGTACCCGACCATGCTGTGGAATAAACCTTGTACTTTTTTTGTTCCATTTCTCTTTGAGAAATCAACGGACGAGATATGAATATTGTGTACGTGAGAACATCCGAAGTGAGATGTGTTTGTAATGGAAGCAGATACAGGTAGAAGGGCTCGTCGAGGAGCTGATTAAAAGCTAAATGTAATGTAGCAGAGCTGAGAAGGTTGCTGAGTTTGAGATATTGACCATGTACTATGCACGTAGGTGTGCGTTGGAAAATTCCGCAGGAAGTTAATAAAAGTCCTCGAGAAAAGTACGTAACGTACCTACCACTCGATGAAGATGTTGTTTTGCAGCACGATAAAGTAATTTTTGGGTGGATTTCGTAGGCGTTTCGTTTGTGCCGCCGCTGTGCGAAAGTGATCAAATGTAAATTGAGTGTTTGCACGCATATATACTCTTGTACGTTATTGTCGCCTTGTATCGTATAAGTACCTTTTGGTCATATACAAGAAGAAAACATTGCCAACGATCGACATAGACTCGAAAACTATCATCGGGGAATTGGATGGAAGTATGCTAGTGTGTAACTCGGTATGTTTTTCTCTTTATTATTGGAATACATTTGAAGCGAAATTGAAAGGATTTTCTTATTTTGCGGCTGCCTGTGTTTTTTCACTGGTTAGACGATGATACGTGTACGACGATGTGCGGTAACTGTATGTGATACCCTGGAGATTGCCGAGTCGAGCTCCTTCTCTTCTTCTTTTTTCGTACCAAGGCGTGAAACGATAAGTGTGTTTATTTTAGAGCATCTAGGAAATATTCTCAAGCAAAACAAAAGATGAAGAGAGCGAGTAGGATATGCATTCAAAATTTTCGTTTATGTGTATCTTTGTCAAGGTTTTTGTTGTTGTTGTTTTTTTTTTATCAATGTTGTGTTATGATCTGAAACTCCGAATGGTTTCGAACATTGTTGAAGAAAATTTGTTGAAATTTTAAACAGCAGCTAGAAAATCCTCGGTTTTTGAAATTTACCAGAGTGTCTATTGGATCATACTAGTCATACAAGCGATACTTTATTCCAAAAATCCGAAACATTTTTCCTTCTACTAATGAAAAAATTAAAATCTGAATTTTCCAATAATAAGTAACAAAAAACGAGAAATTGGTTTCTATAGAATTTTTTTGATTATGAGTTATTATTACACAATATGCATGAAATGTTTTTAAAATCCGATTAATTCATAAATACCGACATATGTTTCAAAAAGAATTATTCAAGGACTTGAAAAGAAAAAAATCGCTATAAATGACCTATTGACCAACGCAGGAGAAAAATCCTATGAAGTTACATCTAGGTCCTCTCCATTGAATCTACTTGCATGCCAAGCAGGGTGTCTACAAGGTGATGAGAGTTGTGAGAAAGAAGTGATTTTAAAAATGGTTAATGAAAGTAGTGAAAAAGCAGTGCATTTTGTCAAGATTTCAATACTGGACACCCCCTGATCATTTCTATTTCCATACTATCCATGAAAGTATAAAACGTAAGATATATGTATTTTTGCTCTGTCTATCAAGCCCATGAAGATGATATTAACTCATGCCCTCTTTTTATGTGAATTTTTGATTGTATTAACAAGGGAACCTTGTCAACTCGTCATCTCTGATCGAGCTGAAATTTGGCTTACTTAAAGAGCATGTCATCCAAACCACACAACCAAATTTTGAGCTGCAGAAGTTGATTTTTTGATTTTTGGCGAATTTTTGAAAATATTGAAAATAGTCCATTGGTATATCAATTTTTTGCAAATACGGTAAATTTTGAGATAAAATTCTGAAACTTGGAATGTATACTGAAGTTGACCCCCCGCGTTGATTGCAACCATTTTCGAATCAATCTGGAGCCTCCAGCAAAAGTTGACTTTTCTCCAGCGTTTTGAAATTGCTCCAGAAAGTGCTGTAATCAACTTCAGCAGCTAAAAATTTAATCCTGGCGTTATAGGGTGATATTATTGGTCGATTAGCACGGTTGAATCGAAAATCTGAGGTGACGAGTTAACACGTGTATTTTTTTACAAACAAATTCCAGAATCGTCAATTTCTCCAGGAAATCGCTTGAAACTCTGCCTACCCCCCGCAGTCGGCTCCCCCGAGTCGATTGAGACCATTTTTGAAGCGATCGGGAGTGAAAGCGGTGTAATCAACTTCGGCAGTTGAAAAATTAATCTTGGTGTTGGAGTGACATTGTTGGTCGATTAGCACGGTTGAATTGAAAATCCGAGTGAACTCGTCCTCTTGGATTTTCGATTCAACCGTGCTGATCGACTATAATATCACCTTATAACGCCAGGATTAAATTTTTAGCTGCTGAAGTTGATTACAGCACTTTCTGGAGCAATTTCAACAACTTTTGCTGGAGGCTTCAGATTGCTTCGAAAACGGTCGTCGTAATCGACTGGGGGAGATGACTTTAGTATACATACCGAGTTTCAGAATTTTATCTCAAAATTCACCATATTCGCAAAAAATTATTGTTATACCAATGGGCTATTTTCAAAAATTCGCCAAAAATCAAAAAATCAATTTCTGCAGCTTAAAACTTGTTTGTGAGGTTAGAGTGACATGCTCTTCAGGTGAGTCAAATTCCGGCTTGATTGGAGGTGACGAGTTGACAATGTTCCCTTGTAAGTATTTTTAATAATTTTTGTAACATTTAACAAACATGTGTTTTTTTCTCTATTTAGTTTCAGATAAGTATTGAAAATTTCTGAAATCAACGTATGATTTTGGTGAGTGTTTTTTGCCATATTTTTTATCGATAATTTTGTTATACGAATTTCAATGACCCCACACCTCGGGGGACCCCCTAATCATTTCTATCTCCATACTACCCATGAAAGTATAAAACATAGGATATGTGTTTGCTCTTTCTACTATGTCGAACTGAAGTGCACATTCCAATCTGATATATAACGTCTGACTTTATTTAATAGTCAGTTCAAAAAGTTGGACACAAAGTTATCATGTCTCGTGAAATATTCAAAAGTCAAATTTTAAAACAATCTAAATTTTTCCAGGTTCAAAAGTCAACTAACATTTTTCAAAATCTCAAGTTCGAAGTATCGTTTGGAATCTGAGGAATTTTTCAAGTCTGGAAAATTGAAAATAGCTTGACAAAAGGTCTGAAAATCAGCGCAATTCCTGAAATTTTCCGAGTCCAAAAAGTCAGTAGAAATTTGAAATTTCTTCAAGTCCAAAAAATCTAACAAAGTGTCTTAAAGTCAATGTGACGGAATTTCGTAACGTTTTTTTGCAGGTTTGGCCGTCGCAAAATCATATCTTACGTAAAAATAAAAAAATTGTAAACAGGAATAGCCATAGGATAAAAATTTAAACTGAAAAAATGTTGAAATTTCAGCTTCGAATGTCTTTTTCTATGAAAAATTTTCACCCTGGTTCCGCTCAGGATCACTGATCTTCCTTCTTGTAACAGGAATGTGGTGATTCTTCAATATTTTGCATAAAATCGTAAGAGATTTGAATTTTGAACTCTCTCTTAAAGACTGAAATGTTGGATAAAATTAGGACATTTCACTTTTCAAATACCTTTTTGTAGTTAAAATTTTCACTTTCACTCTGCGCTGGTTCAATTCCTAAATTTGCTTATTTCAACAAAAGTATGCATACTCATTTTTCAAACTTCATGATTTTTTTTTTTCATCTAGGTATTCGCTTTCCTTGAATGTTTGTCAGGTTATGATGCTGTCTAAATAATTTTTCTTTTTGGTCAATTTAACTTGACATTATTTGAAGTAGATTTGTGGAATTTACAGTAGCTGTTGTTGGCATTTTCAGTTGATCAAAAAATTGAATTAAATTCAAGTCATGTTTGGGAAGGCCTTCTGAAAGTTTTGTAAAAAGTAGTGAAAACTGAAAAAGTGGTGAATTTTGAGGGGGGAGACCATCACAAGCTGTAAAAATGACACAACATTGAAAACTGAGAAACCTAGTTTTTGCGAGGTGGAGAGGGTGAAAGAAGGCTGAAAAGTTGAAACCCCTATAAGGCACATCTAGCACCTGGGTTCAATAGAGTTTGAATTATTGAACAGTAGAATGATGTTAGAAATTTCGTGTTTTTAAATTGACATTTGTTTTCATAAAAAAAAATTGCCTTCACTCACTCCAAAAGAAGTCATACTAAAACGAAAATTTGGCCGTACAAGAGTATTTCGAAGGATTTGCTCAACTCGGGTGGAAAATTCCATTCGTGGTAAACACTCTGAAAGATTAGAATTTCGAACCGAGCGAGTGTGCCAGTGGCTGGAAATACTTTATAGTCATCAAAAGCTCGGTAATGTATGCTTATTAAAAATTCACTCGGGGAAAAGACTCGTAATTGTGTTTTGTTTTTGATTGATAGAGAGTTTAATTATACGTGGCGTGTAAATTTACCACAAAAGAATGTTGGCTGGCTTCTTTGACGTACTGGTGCGAGCTCGTATATGTAGGTATACTGGGTCGTTGATTCTTTAAACCTTGCACATGTATAAGTACGGTTGTGTATGTGTGCGAGAGAGAATATACAGTGGCACTTTGTTTAACTTTGCTAACTTTAATCGCGCGCCGATGTAATTTTCACGAAATTAAACTCGCTAAGTCACCTAAATGCTGGGTAGATTTTATTTAATACGAGCGACAGAGAAAGGCGGTATCGCTTTGAATAATTAAAAATTAACATTTCGGTGTGTGTCGAATTAGACGTAGGTAGGTACGTAGCTACCTAAGTGTCATGTTTGGCGGTATACATAGGTTAGTGATGTGTGTTTTCTTTCTTTTGCATCTCTCTGATACCACGGTGTAGCATCATGCATACGAGGTAAAGTATACGTATATAGGTAGTAAGGGATGGTATGATGTATAGAAGACGAGCCGAGAGACGAGCAGAAGCGCAGGGGAACTTGTTGACGAAGAAATTCGAACACAACATAGATAAGCTATATGTTGTTGGCAAATAATGAAAAATAAACATTCAAGGCGAGACTGTTATAACAAAAATGATGAAAATTCTTGCCATCGCATATTTTTCTATGAGGTTTAAAAGGTTTTTGTTATACATATATGTAGTATCTAGTGGTAGCGGTGGTGTACATATAGCTAGTATACGCAGAATAAGCATAAACTATTTTTGATTTTTTTTTGCCTTCTTTGTCTTCTTCTTGTAGCCGAAGCGGTATGTTTGGTAGTTATAAAAATTTTCGTTTGTTATTGCAAAATATTGGCGGGGTTTCGATCGATTTCCAGAAGTAGGTATTGTTTTCCAGTTAACCGAATGAGGCGTACAGTATGACACGCGGTGACGTCGATGCTTCAGGCTGATCATATTTTGTTTGTATTTGGGAGGAATCATGTGAAAGACAAATGTGTACTCGTAAGAATATAGGCGATGGTATAGATACAAAATCATTATAAAAACTATACCATATGATTAAACACCTGTACAAATATAGGTAGTTAATCAGTTCTCCTGGTGTAATGAGTGTGTTCTGAATCTTTTTGCTTAGATTTAGTCAACATTCGAAGTACTTGAGGCGTATTTTTTCGATTTTTTGGGTGTTGTGGGCAATCGTTTGACGTCGAAACTGGATTAATTTTGCTATCAATGAATCGTATGAACTTTTCAACAATTTTTACACAACATTTCGTTCATTTTTGACGAATTCTCCATGGTTTTTATAACATGTCCAATGTTTTAACGAATTTTTAAGGTTTTTTAAAGTTTTTCATACTGGAAGCAGAATCTCACATTTTTGACGTTATCGAGCACAGAAAGTTTTTCAAATTTTAGTCCACTGTTTGAGAAGGGAATGCTGAAAAGAGAGTTTCCAACAGAGTAGTTACTAGTTACGTGTATCTGAATAACAACACGTATATTCAGTTTGTATTTCATTTACGTGAAGATAAATTTTTATAAATTTCAAATAGGCGTGACCATCACGTATCCGATATTTAATAACGATCGGTTTCCTTGCACGCGGCGCGACGCTTCCTTCGAATCTGTTCAATTTGCTCATCTCGAATTGAGTATATATACTCTTTAAAATCATCATACCCATTTACCATTTAACGACGAAAGGCCAGTATCTTTGAGAAAATCGTTTTCTTGTAACAAGCACGCTGGGAATGATGCCAATGCATCCGATGTTTAATTACTTTTCGCGGTAAGCTTTTGTAGTTTTGAAACAGCTACTACGTTGTAAAAGCCACTCTCTGCATCTCGCTCTGTTTCTCGTATATCTTACAAATAGTCGTTAAGTGCCGAGTAGACTATCCATTGAAAATATTTTCGTCCATACTCTATGAATTTATACTTGGCAGATGAGCGAGGGGTTGAGGCGGAAGAAAATACTCGCGTGGAAGTCGTCGTCGCCGTCGTCGTTCTCGTGTACTTTCGTAATAGGAACCGTATACCGGATCCTAGGTGGGAAAAAAATTCAGTCCTGTTTGCCAACTTTAATATACCGAAGCTTACTCGTACTCACGCGATCTCATATACGTGCGTTGTACATATTGCGATGCATTTTCCATAGAGAAAGTGGTACAAGTATGAGCCGCCATGTTGTTTTAGACTCCACAATCAAACTACAAATTATTTTTTCAGTATGTTATAGTCTAAATTATAGTAAATTTCATCCTCTTTCAGATGCCAGTTTGAGAAATTTGTTATCTTGCTTAGTTTTTAAGTTATTCGGCTTTTGGTGAAAGAAGTCAAAATCAACGATTTTAAAAGCGGGGTACCAATATAGGCCCTCCCAAAAAAAATTGAAAAAGAAAGGCAAATCGATGCAAAATTGCATTTTTAATTTTTTTTTTAAATTTATTGTCTACCGGTGACGAATAATAAATGATGACTGATCGATAAAAAAATATATTCTGTTTTTAAATAGTTTTAAAAAAATATGTGCTTGATTTTCTTCTAGGCATATTTGGATACTGACAAAAATAGGTTTAAAATCATTGAAACATTTTTTTGAATGATTATTTTAATTTTTAGTTGAAAAAATTACACATTTTATGAGGGGCCCATGTTTGTACGCTTTGAACAAAAAAGTGGCATAACTCCCTAAATCTGATGTAATGAAATGGTCCTACAAAAATGAGTGACTTGGCAAATTGGAGCGAAAAATATGAATAACTTTCCTACTGTAACAAAGTGTTTTTGGGGTATTTTTGGGTTTTTATTTTTGGATGAAAAATTATGGTTTTATTTCCCTTTTTGTTAAAACGTGCTCGAATTCCGAGCGTAGTGACGCGAGAGATAAGGAAACGACGTCTGTAACGCAGCACTCGTCGATGTGGGGGAGGGGGGCGGCGAGTGCGTAACTGGTCTCCCTCTACGTTGGTCGATGTGACCGCACCTACGATGCGCACGTCACTTATCTCTCCCTTCACTCTGTAACACCCGAAGCCGATTATAAAATGCCCTACGTTGAACTCTCTCGTCACAGTTCTGCGACCATAGATAACATATATTACATACTGAGATAGATAGGCAACTTGAATACCTGGAATTCAGAACATAAAGTAGTTCGTCTTCCCACCGCCAACGCGAAGTAGCGCTACTGTCACGGTTCATTATTCGCTTCGGTTTTTTTAATTTTTTATTGCATTATTTAATCTAATCAAAGCTTTCAAAACAGAAACACAAAAATGAATAAAAAGATAATATATTAGGTATTCAAAAATAACAAAGTATCAAATTAACGAATAAATAACAAAATTTCCTAAGAAAAAAATAAACTATAGTCGATAAACAAAGTATGAACAACTTATTTATGGAACATTTGATGGAAAACTTTACAAAATGAGATACTTTATTTTTTTTTTAACGCAATAAAAATGCAACAAATAAAAAGACTTCGAAATAAGGTAAGTTGGGGTAACTGGGCCCATACGTACAACACAGAACATAAATTGAGATAAAAATAGGAAAAAATTCATGAAAGTAATCAGTAAATACTAAATTAGATCATTATTATGAATTTTTCAAACTTAAAAATTTCATAATAAAACATTAGATTATCAAAATAGGTAGGTACATATTAAATAAATATATCACAACGCTCCGAGATGAAATTAGCAAAATATTCACCAACGTGATCAGTAAGTTGGATCATCATTATAAAATATTTAAACTTAACAATTCGATAACAAAACATCAGATCATCTAATCGTTGAAAATTAAAATGTGTTATCATAACACATCATATTCTATAGCATCATCACAGTTTACCTCGAAATATTAAGTTAAAAATCTACTAATCAGTGTAACTATGTCAAAAATCATTAGACAAACTGTCATAAATGAAATAAAAGTTTCATCATTCAGTAGAAACGAATTAGATAATTATCCATGAGATGAAAATTAATAAAATCAACGTAGCTAGTAATCGAGAATATTTAAAATCAAGTAGGTCGATGAGTAGTCAAGTTGGTATGTAACAACATTTAGAATTCCAATTATCAATTAAGAATACGCCGATTTTTCTAATATCATTTTAGGTTCACAGGTTCACTACCTACTCGGTACTATATGAATAATAACCAATAAATCTGACTAGTAAAGACGAATAACCTATCGAAAAAGTAATTGAATGTTTGAATTCGGCACTGGGAAGTACAAAAAAATTATCTAACGAATCATTCGAGTAGGTAGGTCACGTAGGTAAAACATAGTACCGAGGACAAGGAAACTGTGAACATAATGAATCAGAAATTCTCTTAAATAGGTAGACCTATAGTAGGGTGGAGTGAAAAAACGAAATTTTGGAAATTGGGGAACGCTGTACCGGCGCAAGGTGCCTTTTGGCTTCAAAATGAAGCCCCTAAAATTTTATCAAAAAA
>FIZU01002976.1:0-14283 GCA_900064475.1 Pseudococcus longispinus
GAATGGAAAACGGCCTCAAATCGAAAAAACAACTATTCAGATCGACGCAGAAACTCAAATTGCACTTAGAAACCCGCGTGAGAGCTTTTGTTTAGGGGTGTTTTGGGAGTCTAAAACTCAAAAAACCACGATTTTTTCGAAAATGACCTCTGTTTGAGGTACCATAACTCCCCTCCAGAGTGACCTAGGGGGCTAAAAATTTCTATGGAGAGTTTTCAACTCAAAATGAACAACATATCAAAAAATTAGCAAAATCGAAAAACATTTTTAAAATACGCTCCACCCTAATAGGTATGTATATGTACGTAGCAAGGGAAGGACATGTGTCCGTGAGTCGACCCTAAGTTTGAAGAGTCGGAGAAAAACAGAAAAGACACCCGGTTGTGAAAACACGTTGAAATGCCTCAACTCATTTCGGAGGGGGGGAAATAACAACGCAATGAAGTAAAAAAATATATACACACTTCGAGGAATTAAAAGATGCAGACTCTTGATTTTGCTGGCATTCTATTTGCTAATGGTAGAGGAGACTGTCGAGAAAAAATTTTCTTTGTCCATTTGAAAGTACATATATTCAAACCCCTGTGGAATGGGTGCAAAACTTCCAAGTTGTGCAAACGTGCTGATTAACGAAGCTGAGTACGAAAGTATTAAACAATTATATCCATCGCTAGGTAGGAGTGAAATCATTGCTCGCGGATTGGGTGATCGTTTCACATTTGATGTCGGGTAAAACTGGACCTAAGATTACTCGGATTTCATATTTAGAATTTAAATCCATAGATCTTAACGATTTAAATGCTGTTTTTCATCTTTCTCTATTAGTCACTAACGATTCAAATTCGGATTTGATAATTGTTCGATCTTTACAACTTTATCTGGGTGCAATTATCAATATGAAATTAAATACGATCAGTATTGAAGAACCTAAGTCGAATGAATATCATGTTATTTCTTTTGTATGGGTAGAAAAGCCTCAGAGTAAATGTGAAATTGACGCCTAGCTACTATCGGCCCATAGATAGTCCCGATGTTTTTTTGTAATGAATATTCCACCAGATCGTTTCGAATTACTTATTATACATTTAGTGGATATTCTGACTTTGTCCCCCTTCGGCATTTCACTTCAGTGCAAAATGAAAATAAAACATCTAAAAATTTTCGAAGTCCAAAAAAGTTTAACATTATGTCTAATATGTCTAAAAGTCAACACTAGGAAATTTCGTGAGGGAATTTTACGCGAGATCACTCACCATAGCAAAAGCAGTCTGGCATAATGTCTAAAAGTCAATGGAAATCTAAAAATTTTAACAAATCAAAAAAGTCTGACATTATGTCTAAAAATAAGTTTAAAAAAGTTTGACATTATGTCTAAAAATTAAGTCTTACAAATGTCTAAAAGTCTGCATTATCTCTAAAAACTTTTCAAGCTCAAAAACGTCAGACATAATGCCTCAAAGTGAATGTAAATCTTAAAATTTTTCCAAGTCTAAGAAAGTCTGACATAATGTCCAAAAGTCAAGTCCAAAAAAGTCTGACATTATGTCTAGGGGTTCTGGAAAAAAAAGTTATTTCAAGGCGCCAAAAACGTAAATGCAGCTCTACGGAATTGCACTAAACTATACAGTGGAGCCCCAAAAAAAATCAATTTTTTTTCACCTTCAGCTATAAAAATGATCATCCAAGAACGTTGTTTCTCAGTTTTGAATTCTGTCAAGAATATAAATTATCAACGAAAATCCACCTTTAACCCCTCTCATCCAGGAGTTAGGGGTGAGATATGGAGCTAAAAATTTTCTCACGAGAGTATTACATCATAAGGACCAACTCTCACTGGATAATTTCAAATTTGGTGCCCAGGACCAAATCACCCCCATAAACCCATTTACATTCTTTGTCTTTTTTCAGCCATCCAGCCGTACAGAATATGCAAAAAAAATCCATAACCTGACACATCATGCAATATTCGAAACACACGGAATCATCTTCCACTTCACTTAGATGATTTTTGTAGGAGATCTACACCCTAACTTTCCAGCCAATAGGTTGGTTAATCGGTTTCGGTATTGTTTCGAACGGAATAAGAATTTTCTTAATGTGAACCGTGTTCGCTGATGCGTGAAAATAAATACAACGGACACGTAAATTGTATAATTGATAAATGGTGTGAGCTGAAGAAGAAATGTGATAAATGTTCGACTCGTATTGAAACTTTAGCGATGCATCATTTATTTGTAAAAAGGAAATAAAAAACAGAAATACGTAAGTTACGTACGCTGATGATGGGGGTAGGTGTAGTCCAAACTTTATACGAATACCTATACTTCCAAAGTGAATCTTTACCATGGAACGGAGCATTTTGAAAAATGAATTGGAAATAGTACGTAAACCCACAATCAAAAATCCGATACTTTGTAATGAATTTTAGGGGTACAGATTCATCCTCACATCAATTAATTGATTAATACACTCGTATATAACAATCATTCGTACATAGTAAAGGCTCGCAGAAGAATGACTTCAAGTCGAATACGAGTATTTGTGAGACTAGCATGGTGAAATCTGCTGATTCGAGATTACACCGAGCATCGAAGTTTTTTCATAAAGACATTTTGACAAGAATAAAGTTCTGCATGTTCGAGGAATATTGAAAGTTGCAAAACTGTGGAAAAAAATTTAAATACGTGTGTAGTGTGTAAGTCGTAGGTACTCGTACGGTACGGTGCGAATAGTATATTGAGAAAATTGAAAATCAATGATGCGCGCATATGTGGTACGTTTGTAGTTTTTTTTTTTTCGATTTTATGTATACGTATATCGAAATTTTTCACTACATAAAGACAATAAAGAGGGTAGGTTTTCCTCGAAATAATCACCGTCTAGGCTTCGTACGGTTGCGTTCGGAAGCGAAGAAGTGGAAAAACGATAACGCAGATTTTGCTTAGTATACGCGAATGGAAATTTGTATTCGCGATAATTATGTACTTACGATTTGAGAAAAATACCATTGTTCCTATTTATACGCCGCAAATCTCTTTTCGCCTAAATATGATCGAAATTGAAACATCATGCAATCATTTAATTTACTTTTTAACCCTTTGGTACATCTGAGAAAACGTCTAGATGAAATTCCAAGATTTTCAGTTCATTAAAATGTACTAGATGTCTCTTTCAGAAATATCAAATCTGTAAGTTGGAATTCCTCCCTCGCCCCACATCAACATTTTCCACTCTGAAAAATTAAAATTTGTAAATTATCAAAATTTCGTATTTCCGAAATGTATTTTTCTTGGAGGTAAATTTTTTTCGAGATTCCTAAAAGGGACACGTAGTACATTTCAACGAACTAAAAATATTGAAATTTCATCCAGCAGTTTTCTCGAGGACACCAAAGGGTTAAATATGATCAAAATTGGAACATCATGCGACCATTTAATTGACATTTTAATCTGGCATTTATTTTCGTTTCCACAGGTCAGCTGAAAATTCGATAGGAATTTTTATTACAAGCGTTAAACTCAATGATACAAGTATTTAAAAAACACAAAAACGCACGAAAAAAAAACAAAAGGAAAATGTAAGCGAAACAAAAACCCATCGAAAACTGTATTAACATATAAAAAGCGTCTTTTTCTGTTGACATAATTAAAATCAAGTTAATTACAATAGTCGGAAAAAGGTTGCTCGTAGGGTTAGACTAGTCGAAGGGAGACGGTAATTTAATTACCTTAACTGATTTTTTGTCTCCGATTTTTTCCCATTGTTCCCATTTATGCGCCACAAATCTCTTCTCGCTTAAATAGATAACCCCTATTCGCTGCTTTTGGACACAATGCGCTTATCTCGCCGCTGGTCTTTTCAAATTCAATTACTTTTGATTTAAATGCTAGCCCCGCATTACTGCCAGAAAATTGGTCTCCGTTTTTAACGTCGGTGTACCTCTTTTTTTCAATCCTTTAACGAAACACATTTACGAATCGTATAATTGCGGACAATTTGAACGAATTTTACAAAAATTTCTTCCAATTTCGCATATAAATTGGCTTTTAATAATAGCAACGTAATAGATTACAATTTACATCTCGAGTGACAACAACACTGCCACCCACACGCCGAGAAAACAATTTTATATACTGTGAGAAAAAATTACAATTATTTCACCCTAATTTTTTCCCCTTAAACGACATGTTTTTGTTCAACGTCATTTTGCGTGAAAAATTCGAAATTTATTTCGCTATACTGTGATGAAAAATAAGTCTAGAGGACGCCACCGCCACGAATACCACAGTTTGAAACTGCCATATATTACCCTGAAGTGTAAAAAAAATTTGAAAATAATAAATTTAATAGCGAAAGTATGTAACACCGGGGCATTGAATTGCTTATAAAGTGTGACGGAGTTTTTAATAAAATAAATGCGTATATTACATGATACTATAGAGCTTAGTTACGGAAGCCCATAAGACCCGAAAGCAAGCAGGGTTCTGCTTTTGAAGTTATTAGTTAAAAGGGTGTAAACTTCATGTCTACAGGAACGTTGTTTTCGTCATAAATTACATCATAGATGACGAAAGATAGGAAAGATGCCAAACTTTACCGGCAACCTGTGTTCCATTAGAATTAAATGAAATTAACATGCAAGCTCTAGCACATGTTAATTTAGTAATTATTATATTCACTTTTGGCGTTCGGTATTCTCACGAGGGAAAATATTGCATGAATATTTCGCGCGGTTCGAAGTACCTATCGTTTACTTTTACGTTTTAATTTTTACAAAATTATACATACGATAGTTGTATCTAACCCTAATGTGCATTTATACTGTGCCTGAATTATTACCAATCTCAGTGATTACCTACCTCAACGGATCTGTTACGTGAAAATCGTAAATCCTTGTTAATCGCAGGGGGTAGCTTCGATTTTTTTAAGGGAAGCCTAAATAGAAATTGAAACTACGAGTTTTGTACAGAGACACATCGAATGCTTCGTAATTAAACTCGTCCAAAAAAAAGGAACTACAGTAACCATTTTCAAGTTTTATGACTGAGGGTTAGTTCGTGTTGGATTTTAGCGTCGTAAAATTTTGTTACCCTGGGTGACTTTTTGGATCTGGAAAATTTCATCAGGGGGAGAGATGACTTTTCTTCAGTCTAACAAAATCTCTAAATCAAAAAGTAGGAGTTTCGCAGGATTCTTAGCAATACCTTTCTATACTAAAAAATTTATCCCTCCCCTCTCCATTATTCTTTCACGAAATTACAAAAAGTTGCTAAGAAAATTTGTAGTTTTCAAAACCTGATTTAACCCAAAAGCAGGATAAGTAGGGGTGCTGGACAGCCTACATTTCGTAGGTATGTACAGGGTTGGCACTGAGAATATTCTCAAAGAGAATTTGCTCAACGAGCACGAGCATTTTCGAGAATATTCTCTAGAAGAAAATGCTGAGAATATTCTCCCATTTTTTTTTTGCTTTTCAAGTGATGGATAATCGCCCAAACAGTTCAGATTCGTCTTTTTCTCAATTTGAAAGCATATTCAATTTTATGTTTTTTTTTTGCCAAATTCAGAGTCGTGATGAAAAAATATGAAATATACCACCTACTATTAGGTATTTTTTTCAACAAACTAGCTCTACAGTCAATGAAATTGCTGGAAATATATGTAATTTCAAACATTTTCACTGGCTCTGTGATGTTTGTTAATAAAAAACAATTTAAATTATAGTCCGTGCAATTTATCTTGAGCCCTCACCAATACAAAGAAAAGTGTACACAAAGTACCATTAACCAATCAGATGGCTAGAAATGCACTCGTTGTTGCCACAAGTTACAAAAATTTTAAAACAAGATACTGTTTTCCAAAAATAATACAATTTTATACTGAAGAAAAATTAAGTGGCCATTAATTTGTCTATAAAAAATTATTATGATTTGGCAACGTTGATTTTTTGTTTACAAAACTCAGGAGGGCTCAAGATAAATTGCACGGACTATAGAAATATAATTTTTTTTTCTCTTGTTTTCATTTTATTATGGATCTGCAACACAAAAAGAATGTGCTCAAATGCTCGAGAATATTCTCAATACGCGGGAATTTTCTCAGAATATTCTTTGAAAAGAAAATGCTCGAGTATTTGCCAACCCTGGGTATGTACTTGAAAAATTACATATTGTAAAAGTGGTTCAAACATTAAAAAAATCGTTAAAATTTTCACGATCATTTAAAATATGATTATAACGGTCGAAAAATCATCTAATTCGTATAAAATGTGGTAAAAAATATTGAAATTGACACACAAATATCGTAGAAATGGTCAAAAGTAGGATAAAAACTGTCGATAATCTCGTAAAAATTGTTCAAACCCTCACAAAAATTATTTGAAATATGAAGAAACGAGTGAACCCTCCCACCACTATTTTCATACTACCCAAGAAAGTAATAAACTTAGGATATGCTTTTACTTTTTGTTCTATTTCTATATCATGCGAGATTTTTTTTTGTATACAGAGTTCAAAAAATGTGATACGATGACGTAAATGATGACGCGAACGAGTGATTCAGTTGAACGTTTCATTTTCTTTTCATTTCATGTTAATCATTCATGTTTGTAGAATTAGATCGCAGAAACAGAATGCTATTTCATTTAATTCGCTAATAATGAACGAAGTCGAATTTCATTCAATATGTAAAAAAATGTCTTGAGAAGCGGTGTACAAATATGAAATATGACAATGGGAAAGTTGAAAATTCAGCAAATGGACATGTCTATGAATTTGATGATAATGTAGGATTATGTCATGTCCTGCTGGGATGGAGGGAAATATATGTAAACATGCATATTTTGTCCTCAAAAAGCAATTATGTTCAAACTTGGGACCTTTAATGGCACCTCTGACTGTAAAATCTAGGAAAGAAGTAATTTGGAAAAAAGATAAACGCGAACGTGTCATTTCTTCATTTTATTTATTTTTTCCTAAATATTTTCAGATGTTGTACATTGCAACAGGACTCACCGATAATGTAAATGATACCTGGTTTGCTGACCTGCAGGCGGTAGAAAGTGCATGTGAAAAAAATTCACCACTCGTGCAGCACTTTGAGCAAATAGTAAGCAATTTCGAAGAAACGCCGAAAATTGACTCTGCGTTGGAGTCTGCGCTCGTTGCTGTCGAAAAAAACAATGCTACCGATGGAAATAATCTTAATAATTTAGTCGACGGTGAATCCGAATCTACCATTTTAAAATTCCAAGAAAAAGTAAAAAAAATTATTGATAGAGCGTGCAAAAATGATTCTCTTGTGCAGTTCCTTAAGCAAATGGTAAACAATTACCACAAAACGCTGAGAACTGACTCTGCGTTGGAATCTGCGCTCGTTACTTTTGGAAAATACAATGATGCTGGACACAAAAAGTTATCCAGAAAAATCAAAGTGTCTTCTGCTGCTATTAGTAGAGGAATGCGACCATGTTCAAGTCGAAATCCTAGCATACAAGGGAGACCTCGAAAAATTGCTCGTTGTGGCAAACATGGCTACCAACGACTCGTAAACTCGGTTTTAATACCAAAAAAGGTAAACGGGCCAAGGTATAAGCCACATAACCTTTCATATTTGGTTGAAAGTAATACAGCTGCTTAGTTTACTTCTTTGATTTGGTTATTTTTCATATTGTTACCTATTACGAAAATATTTGTACGAACGCGAATATTATTATGTACTCGTAATTCGTATTTACATTCAACGAAACTGTTACCCATGTTGCAATTAAGTACCTCGTTCGCGTCATCATACGACATCGTATCAGATTTTTCGATTTTCTGCTGTTTTCTGAGGATTTGGTGATATTCTATTCCATGCTAGGTAATAGTCGAAAATGCTTTTAAAATTCTCAAAATGTTCAAAAATTAGTAAAAATACGGTCCAAAAAACACGAAAATTGTAGAAAATTTCGTAAAAATTCTTGGAATTATCATAAAAATGGCCAAAAAATCATAAGAACAGTCGAAAATCTCGTTACAATATGCTGAAATTTTTACAAGATATTTATTCTAAAATTTTCATGATTTTGTACCACTTTTGCATTATCTTTAATATTTTTCGAGAAATTTGATCAGTATCGCAATGTTTTTTAATGCCATTTCAACCAATTTTACAACGTTTCTCAACGATTTATAAAATACTTTCACAATTTTTACAAAATTTTCGACACTTTTTAGGATTTTTTAGACCTTCTCAACGAGAACGAATTTTTAGTATAATTTATAAAGGAATTCATGAAATTTCAACAAGATTTTCAACCGTGTTCACGATTTTTTGACTGTTTGTACAATACTTTAAATTATTTTTATAGAAATTTAAACATTTCTAATGACATTTTCGATACTTTCAAAGATATTTTAGCAGTTTTTACAAAATTTTATTTTTTTTAAATTGGACAATTTCAACATTTACGACAATGTTTATGATTTTTTGCAATTTTTGAAAAATTTTCAATTATTTTTTATGAAAATCTCAAGAATCTATTTTACAATTATTACCATTAATTCGTGATTTTTCAACTACATCACCATTTTTATATCATGTACTCTAAAATTTCAAAGCGAGGAGATGAAAAAATTGTAAAAATTGGTTTCCAGAATTCCTAATCCTCCATGAAGCGAGAAAAGTTCCTATTTCATATTTACATTTAGGTATAGCAAGCAAGAATATATTTTTTTAAAACACATATTTCAAAATTTCGATGATTCAATTTTTCCCCTCCCCCTCCCTTCCCCCCACAATTTGATTATTGTCTGCTTCAATAAAATTTGGTTCATGTACTTGTCGAGTTTCCGATTTAGAAAAAAAAATTCTAGCTAAACTAGGCCGAGTTGATGGTAAATTGATGAAAAAAGGGTTAAAATGATCATAACTCCTTTCGACTCCACATTGGAGGAGTTGAACATAATTTTTTACTTTAAATTTTCATCTATTCGCCTATCTTTAGGTACATCGACCAGAAAAAAAACACAATTTTTTTTAAATATTGACCCGCAATTTCTTTCGCATTCTTCATAAATTTTTTTTTTGCAACTAGAAAATCATGGAAAAATATGTAACTTTAGTACTCGAAGGAACTTTTCGAGAAAATGTAAATGAAAAATAACCAACGATGAAAAAATATCGAAGTTACTGAAAAAGTAACCAGTTACGATATCTGCAATCAATTTTCGATAGAATCATCTGAAATACTGGGATATTCTATGAAAATAAAATCGTTGAAAAACTGTAATAAATACGATGCTGTTTTTTTTTTTTACGACGAATAGGTATAGACTATAGACAGTATGTATAGACGTAGGTTTGATTGGATGAATGTAATGTATTCGTAATATGCAGAGCTGAGGCAATGGTACAAATATATGTATCGGTTTGTCTGAGTACGTATGAGTGAAAATCATCAATAATAAATAATTGTGGCGCGGATAAACATGAGTAAATACGATATGACAGTGAAAATGAATTTCTACGATACACGAGTACGTCTACGTACGTCCTAAATGAAATAGTGATACGTTCGCAAGAGGTGTGGATTATAAAGGTGAAATTGTTTTTTTTTTGTGTTGAATTTTGTTCATTTTTCTGGTTATCCAGAAATGTATGGGTAACGACGGTCTGGAAATATTAACTTATTAGTGTTTCAATGATTCAGCACATTACGACGCGACGGTATAGTTTTGCTTTTCAAGCGGTCTGTAAATTGTCACACGGTTTGACTGCCGTATACAGAATACACCTATCTACTGGATTATTTAAATTTAATTTGCGTTTTTCACCAAATGACATGCTAGTACAATTGGTATAATAAATCTTGGCTTTGAACGATACGCGCGCGCAGAGCATTTTTGCACGAACGAGGAAAATTAATTAATGATGTATTCGTTGCTCGGTTAAAGAGCGAATCATTTTCGCCAATTGTGCCGGGCCACTTACACGCTTCGGTTTCCAAATTCAAAGGGTACACAAATCGGTTTAATTAAAATTTCTCAGATGCGGACGATTGTTATTTCGTCTGTAAAGGATTCTCAATAAACAGTAGAAATTCTTTAGACGTACTAGTGATTGATTTCAATTTACGATCTATTTCGGGACTTTCTTCTCTAAATATTTTTACAAAGACGTATCGATATTTCGAGAATATAAAAATCAAGAAAAACTTAGCAGATGGATACGTAAGAAATCAATAAGAAATTGAAGAATGCGAAACTGATAAAAGTGATGCAAATATTTTTTAGTTTTCGTTCTTTTTTCTTTTTTATTGGTAATTTTTTTATGGAAATACCGCCTTCAATTGAAAACCTAAGCCATGACCACGACGATGAAAAATCAAAGGAAAAAATATATGAAATAGGGGTGTCAAACTATCGAAAACTATCGATAGTTTGAACTATCGATAAGCTATCGATAGATTTTTCGAGTTATCGATAATTCTGTCCATTATTTCACCGCCATAAAGCCCAAAAAAAAACAAAAAAATTTGAATGTACGTTGTACGAATTAAGCCTCAAAGTCCAAATAAATTGAATTTGAAAATTTACTTCTGTTTTCCGCGCTTTTTAACCGCGTTTTAAGCCACTTTTTATAGCATACTTAGTAGCATTTGCTAATTGCTTTTTAATTTTTTGCCAATTATATTAATTCAATTTCATTTTGTTACTATTCGTTTGATATTTGATTATTTGTGGTGATGTGGAGACGCAGACAAAGCTACCTTGATGAACCTGATAGTAACCCCCCCCCCCAAAAACTATCAAAAACTATCGATAACTATCGATAGTTTGACACCTCTAATATGAAAGTACAACCAGCACAGGTACTGTCTGAATTAGAGAATGATGCCATAAAATTAGTCAATATTTCTTCGATCACTCTGAAATGAAAAATTATTTCGTAAAATTTGTCCCATGTCAGCCACAAGCTATGAAAATGTCCGAAGCCAAAAAAACAAAAATAATCATCGCTCATTCGTGTAAAATTACTAAGCTCAAAAATAGCGAA
Source organism: Pseudococcus longispinus (assembly GCA_900064475.1). Taxonomy (NCBI): domain Eukaryota; kingdom Metazoa; phylum Arthropoda; class Insecta; order Hemiptera; family Pseudococcidae; genus Pseudococcus; species Pseudococcus longispinus. Next base: position 11,038 of record FIZU01002976.1, read on the forward strand.
TGATACTTGGGCAATGGGCAGCAACGTTACGGGGGAGCATCAAAAGTGGATGATGATTTCTTTCAAATAAACAGAGCCCTATTCATTCAAAATACTCACATTTTTTATTGCTATTACTTCATGCAACAAACATTTTTCAGTTTTTTTTTCTTTTCGAAAAAACTGAATTATTAGTACATCGAAAGAAGGTCTTGTATTTAAAAACTAAGTAAGTATATAAACTTTAGCATAAAAGAAAACTTTTTTTAGTTTTTTATATTCCGTGTACTAGCGTTATTTTCTATTTCAAATTTTTCGACTCTTATTTAAAATCTAAAACTTTGCAGAAACGCATTGATAAGTTGATACCTGTCCGTCTATTCACCGTTTTACAAAAAAGAAACTACACCGAGCCCTAAGTAGACCTTAAAAATTGAAATCTTTTACGAGAAAGTTGATTTTTTCATTAAATTTCGCTTCTATTGTAATTAACGCCGGGCGAATTCTTTGAACGTTCAAACTTTTCGCCTTCTGTAAAATGGTTTTCCGGTTGAAAATCAAACAGACTTTTTATTACGAAAGTTAAGTAAGTTCATTTCACGTTGAAACATCAGTTACCACCTGAATCACGTCTTAAAAAGCGTTTCGTAAATAACTTTCGAGACTTGGAAATTGCGACGATAACGACGGTTATAAAGTTTTTTTTCTGAACCTTTTGTCAACACATTTAGGTGTTTATCAGCAAATTAAATTTTAGTGTACGAGATGTGCTATAATTTTAGGTAATTAAGAATACGAGGCGAATTTATACGAGATTATGAAGGATAAATACCGAACTGGAAAAAAGCTCAGGTAGGTATCACGTACACGTACCTGCACTATTACGTAGATGAAGTGCTGTAGTAATTGAGGAGCGAGTAATTGGATGGGGGTTTCACTGTAAATTACGTGATATCAACGAAAATTTTAAAGAAAAAGTAAAAGTTGCCAACAATTACTTCAAAGGACTGAATATGAAACGTTATGAAGTAATATCTGCAGATGATCTTCATTGCTCAGCTTTCTGCAAGTGAGGCTTGCTATAAAAATTATGTTGAAAAAACATCAACGATACCCAAAAGCACCTCGGTAAGGGTAGATGACACCAAACAAAGATCATGTCACTGAATATGTACCAGCCATTCACACAAAACGTGTAAACTTTCTCAAGCATGCTTAAGAAAAAAGTAAGAATCGCGAAAACAAAATAAAAGCCTTTGCGAATAATTAAGAATTGATTATTTTGACATAGCTTATCAGAAGGCGTTCTCGAACTATCACTTCATTTGATCCTAAGTCAAAAAAATTGAATTATCGACTCATCATGATACGCCAGATGTTGATGAAGAAACTCAAAAATCAGGTATCATCCTTTCCTACAACGTTCAAAGAAATAGAATGGACTCGACCACTGCAAATCGATACTTTCAACCCAAAAACAGAGAAAGTTGTATGTATTAACTACATACGATTACGTAATTATTTCGACATGAAGAAACTAACAGATGAAAAACCAGAAAGAAAAAAAGCGAAAACTCAGATGTAATTCATTTTCAAATCGTTGTATGATTATATCAATCGATAATTCTGGTTTATCGTTAAATTATTGTTTGCTATATCAGGGCCGGTGCTGCAGCCTGAATTGTTCGACGTTGTAGATAATTTTCGTCGTTATCTTATTGCTATTTTGTGCAGATATTGAATGCATGTATCATTCAAATATTAATATTTTCAGCCGATCGTAAATATCAAAGAATACTTTGGCGTTGTGATAGCCAATGTGTGATCGATTTTTACGAATTTTTGGTTAATTAAAAGATATCTACTTATATCCATTAGGAAACTGCACCAAATGTGCACAAAAAATACAAAACTAAACATATCACAAGCAGACGAAACGTTCGTTCCCATTTCAGTCACAGGTAAAGTTAGAAACGTTGTCTGATCGTGAATGTTTTCTGCAGATATTTCAACCAGCACCTATCTACCATAGAGAGCAATTTTTGGCACGGTCGACGAGAGCAAAAGATTTTAATTTCGTTTATTAAGATTTATTACAAGAAAAACGACTGAAACTGAAACATTTCAAGGAACGTTAGGTTCATTGGTATTTACACAAAGGGAAGTATTCATATTAGCACACAACAAGTGATTTTCAGGGTAAAGGTAAAAAAAAACAAAGGTTAAAGCAAACAGTATGGCGATGCCGAAAACAATCACGTACGGAACTGGTTGGTAGAAAAAAGAATGAAAAGCAAAAGAGACGATGTCTCGTCTTTTTCATGCCTTATTTTTTTTAAAATCCAGATGTCGTAAGTTGTTTGAAAGAAGGTTTCTGAGCTATAGAGTCAACGATGAACAACATTCTGCCCTGACTTAATCACCGCCAAAGTGACAAAACAATAGCAAGACAAAAAATGGCGAATTAACAATATAGAACATCTGTATTAAAGATGTTAAAAAAACCTTCGAGTTTTATTTTACACTCCTAGCATCGTATTATGGAAGTGATTTTGATGGTCGTACAGCCGAACGCATACCCGATTTTCAAGAATAGAAATTTATACAGCCGAAGGTCCCCAAAAAAAGAGCCCAGTTGCTTCAAATTACAACGCCGAATGTACCTCTTTTTTTTCAACAATAAGAAGCGCGATTAGAAGGCAATGATTGAATCCGTCGGATGCTAGGGAAAGCGCTTCTACACAGTCAACCTTATCGGTCTACCATAGGCGTGGTGCGCTGGCTAGACACAACGTAACGCGAATGATGCATTTATTTTCAGACGTGAATGCGTTATTTCGTGAGGAGTATGAATTATTTTTCCTAGTTAATAAAAATTTCAAATTATTGCATTTATTTTAACTCGCATTCTCGGAAATTCTTTTATTTTTCGTATGTTTCTTTATGTAAATTTCGTGCTCTTTCCAATGATGCAAAAATGAATCTCATCCGACCACTCCTTCAGCCCCATTTTCTCGAAAATTTGGGAAGCTCCCGATATTTTTCAGTAATTTGGTCATTAAAACCCCCCATTTGAGGGTGATGGGTCATTTGGATGAAATTCGTTTTTGAATATTCGGGAAGAGCGAGAAATTTACATTGAGAAACATATAAAATATTAAAGCATTATTAAGATTGGAAGGTTGTTAAGGAGGAAATGAATGATTTTTAAAAAAGTGCGAAATCGGTTTCATGCGAGGTAGACCGCAAGGTTGACTGTGTATGAAA
>FIZU01002985.1:0-57861 GCA_900064475.1 Pseudococcus longispinus
AGCAAGAATTTTCTGCTAAATCCAATGGCTGAGAAACGGGTATGTCGTGCTTTTACGGGGAATGATTTTAATAGGCAAATACTATACAGTGTGTTTTCATCTCATTCTTATTATACTACATTCAATAAATTCAATTTTTCACGTAAGAAAAATTAGTTAATTTTCTTATGCAGCAGGCCACTTTCCAGCAGGCCATTCAGAATCTGTCTGAGCACAATACATGGATAGCACGCCACTGGTCAAAGTCGAAACTTCAAACACCAACTCTCACCCTTTCGGTTGGAATTTCTCCTCTTTCGAACACCACCACAACCACAGATCATAACCCTTGCTTGGAACAACAAACCATCAGAAACCTTAGTACTACGGTTTACATTCGCACAGATACGAGTACGTAACATTGCCAATCAATCTTAAACTCTGGGTTCAATTTCCTACAACATTATGCATGTACGAGTATCGCAAAACGGTGGTATAAAATTTGAAATTTCGTTCAAGGGTAACGTTAAAGGCTTCTTGTAAAACGTCAACGTCGGCAAAAACCATCCCTCATTTGCATAAAGCCTCAAAAGGGTGGTACCAAACGTTACATTATTTTCCCTTCCGTACTTTGGAAACATTCTGACCTCCGTAACGAATTCATTTTAAACCGTGCAAATTTATTAGCGCCAAACTTGCACAATAAGTCTAAATTACCAACGAATCGCTTATACTGGTATCTTCTCGGAGTAATAATTGAATAATTTATTATCATACGGTGGTATTTTACTCGTGTGGATGTTCACGTGCAGTATTTCGTTTTATTTTTCGAAATGATACGCTTGTTTATACCTTGTTGCTGAATTTATATTTTCAATTCGATAATTTAATGACTTCTGATATCAAAAAATTTGTAATTCTTTTTGTAAATCAGTTCTACCATTTCGAAATATCTGACAACCAAAATGATCACATAATACATATATTTTTCTCATGGAAATAAAGGCAGAAACCATTACAAAAACATTTACAACAAATTAAAACATCCGTTCAACAGTCATTTTGACAAAATACACTTTATAAAATTAAAATCAATAAAATCTAAAAAAAAAAAATCGTCAGCGTAAAATTAATAAGCGTACGTTAAACGAAAAACATAAATGACCGTACGAACGAGAGAAAAAAATTGTAGGTATTAAGTGAAATTACATAATTCTAGGTTACTCGGTGAATGGTTGAGGAAAATTACTATTATACATGAAAAATATCACCATTGCGTGAATTTTTTTATAAATTTCCAAGCTTATACTCAATCTAACCGGTATGATTTGTGTAAACGTATATATTGTATGTAATTTAACCGATCAAAGTTAGCATGAGTATGGTCGCTGTCATGTTGATTATCTGTAATAGTGCGTAAAGTGTTTCAGTGCTTTTGATACTTCTTTAGGATCTGTTGCTCTGAAAATTACATATATCGATAAATACGTGACATTTTATTCATTAACAGGAGCGATCGTCATACTCGAGATATTCCTTACTTTTCACATTTACTTAAAAATACTTGAATTTGTTCGTTAGACGCCATTAAACCGCCGGATGAATCGTGTTTAGGTAATTTCTGAATGCTAGAATCCATCCAATTCAACACAACCTGAAAAAATACTCGATTAGTCGAATCGAATGCATTCAAAACCAGTAAATAATGTTCGTAAATACCTTAGAATTAAATTTGATGAGATCAAAAAGTACTTCGGCTACATCGCTAATCATACTGGATCGTAAAATGAATATACTCGAGTGGATCAGATTCATTACCAAAGATTCGCCAATTTTTTCGAATATCTGTTGAACTGCTTCTTTTTGGGGTACACCGTTGGGCGACTGAAATACAATTTCGTTTAATCGAAAGAGATCATTTAAAACAGGTTGAATTATCCCAAAAGTACCCACCTGATCGCTGCGATAATCGAATATCTCATGGAAGAATTTCATAACCGACGAATTAGCTTCCCTGTGATCTAAAGATACGGCTACGAGGCCACATTCTAGTACAGGAAGTATCGACGAAGAACGTAAAAAAGCAGCTGGTAACCTTTGTAGAATTCTAAATGGGAAATATATTTTTTCTCGAATAATTTCTCCAATATACTCGGTTCGTTGCGGTAAACTGATGTCTTTACCTGGAGCATAGTCTAAATAAATCATCTATCGTATCCGGGTGATCTTTCAAACCGCTGGGATTTTGAAGAAGAGCTAATGTAGGCTCGATGAATGCATCAACCATGCTGAGTATTATTTCCCAATTCGCCATATCTTCTCCGTACTCGTCCACTAACACCGATCCCAAGTACATGAAGCAGCTGTGTTTCTTTGCACCGTACAATACTACCAACTGTTCAACATTGAAATTACATAAATTGTTCAACGATCGAGGAAACCTTTTTGGTTAGATTATTACCTTTTGAATTAGAGGTTCCAGTATGAAATTGCCCGATTTACCGACCGTTCTAATGGCGAATCTTAAGCACCTACAGCATCGTTCCATTATCCTAACGTCGTTCTGGTAATGATCCATTGCTTGAAATAGAATCGGTTGAATCTAGAGAGAAATTAAGATTGTCAAGTTGTATTTTCGAATTTTCATCGCGCTACTTCGGAATTACGCAAATTAATCGCACTTCAGAAAAAGCAGGAGCACAGGGATGCATGACACCGTTCGTTTCTGGAGTCGTGTAACGAAAAACTGCAGCTAATCGGTCGAGCCAAAATACAGGATCGATGTTGGTTCCTCTGATATTGGTCTGGTTTGATCCCGAAAACTGAGAAATGTACATTATCCAGAAATTAATTTTTTATAAATCCATGGAAAAGTTCACAGACGAAAATTGGTAAATGATCCATGAGATAGTTTTAATAAATTCAAGAAAAATATTCGACTCCAACTACCGAAATTGCATAAGGGACCTTATTCAAGCTGTGCCACTGCTAGCAACTGCCTAAAAGCATTGAACTATTTCTCAGCATTTTTAACAAATAAAAAATTAGCCATAAGATTTTCATTCATTCCAGTGGTATTGAATGTACAGTAGAAGTAGCAGTGACCCATTTTGAACTCGTATTGTAATTCAAGAACCTCAATAAGTTGTCTAATCGGGTTCGCTTGCAACCAACAACTTTCCTTCATAACGATAGTTATTTCTTCATTAGTTAATCGCGACATGACCATCGAAACTCCTACAAGAATAAAAACAGAACACAATTAGCAAGAAGTCAACATCTGCGAAACACTTTCCAAAGATCTACCTTTAATAATGGCGATAGCCGACTCGTTGGATAAGTTGAAAGAATGCAGATTTCTTAAAATTTCCAACAGTGGTTTGAAGTATTCTTTTAGTCGAGCTGTAGCTGCGTAACAAATGCTACTCATCGAGGTGGCTGCCGCATTGGCGACTTCGTTTTGTTGTAAGGACATGGCCAAGTATTCTAATGCGGTTACTAAAAAGACAGAAAAATGTAAACCATGAAGAATCTAAGGGCATTTGATCAGCATACTCTGTGGCAATGGCATATTCACCGAGATACTCAGGATTTCTGTCAAACCACTCGCATAATTCGCCTAGTATTAGAACCGCGGTATATCGAACAGCGATATGAGTCGATTCTGGAAGCTGGAAAATGGTAGTGACTGCCTGCGGTACGACTTCTTTTTCGTCACTGAACAAAATACAGATTTCAATTAGTGATAAGTTGTTTTGAAAAAGATACGAAGTTAAGAATGAACTAACGGTAGAATATTCTTAGCCACCGCTTGCATAATGAACAAATTAGCCTCGATTTGGTCCCAGGTTAGATTAGGTGAACTCTGCATCGAATGGAACATCTGCCGGAACGTGTACGTTGAGCCGACAATAAATATCACATCTTTAACCAGTTCGGCTACCCTTTCGCGGAACGATTTGAATTCGTCATTATCTTCGAGCAGACCTTCCTAGAGAGGATTCATAGACCATATATTTATATTCGTTATGACGCAATCAGCAATTATCATCAGAACGTCTATCAACACAATTAACAGCAATTAGAAAGAAGAATTATTATATCGCCTGATCTTTCGCTGAAGGAAAAAAACAACAATATATAAATTTCGAGCAAGAAAAAGCTAAAGTGAAAAATAACTAACGTGATCGGGTTCTATTTGAACTTGTCTACATAACGCAGTCAATAATCTATTAATATATGGTTTAAATTCATTTGTCAAATTGTCGTCATTCCTTTGATATATTACTTCCGAAAGTACGAACCAAAACGGAAACGTGATCTCGCCAACCTAAAAGTTTGAAGATTAGCTTTATATATGAACATGGCAATTAAATCTCATCATCAACTCGTAATTTACTTCGTATTCGTGATGGCCAACGCAAATTAAAATCAAATCGAGAGTTTTAATTGAAAAATGAGCATTTCCAAGTTTAGTTTCTTCAGTCATCACGGGAATAAATGCGTCTGCTAGTTCACAAAATATACGACAGTAATTCATTGACCTGAAAAAAAAATTGAGAAGTAAGAAGGTATCATACTTATGATTCATACATTCAAAGAACGAAGTCAATGTTCAACTTACTTTTCCGAACATTCTTTTGCTACAGAAATATGGTAAGCTTTTTCGAATGCAGCGATTTCATTGAATAAGTTACGATCTAATATATGATTGAGATGAGAACTTCTTAAACCTTTTAAAAAATTGCAAACTACATCGGAAGCAGCATCATGTAACTTAGAATTAAAATTTGACTCGCTTTCGAACGCATCGTCCTGTATAAAATTCAAATTATGTAATATTCAATGCATTAATATCTAGTAACTAATACACTTACTGGTGGAATTCTCAAAATTTCAAAAGCTTTTGGTAAAAGATGACATTCTAATACTCCGATAGACATCCAGGAAGCGTAACACTTGAGAGCTTTTAGCAAAACAATTGGAGACTGATCTCTTTCCACGACAACTTTCTACAATATCAACTAATTAATTAAAATGATACATCGGTAAAGCACCGAGTGAACTACAATTACTCTTACCAAATAATCGTTGAGTAAATTGGAACAACCGCAAAGCTCGTTGAATATTTCAGTACGTCTATTTGATCCTAATCTAATCAGTTCAGTGTCCATTTCTTCGGGAAAAACTTTCAAGATTTCTAATAATACCATGTGTGGAATTTCTTCGTATTTATTTAAAAAAGTATATATAGGATCTTTCCAAGAACTCATTTGCAGTGACAGATCGACTACTGCTACGCATAACTGAAACGGTAAATATTCGAGTATTAGATCGTGACAATCACAGAACACATCATATGAGGGAATAGAAGTACCTGAGTAACTATTAGATTATTCGTTTCTTCTGTAATTTCATTTAAACGCTGCATAAGGGAACTATGCAAAGAGATGATTGCATCTTGAGGTAATTCGTGGAAAGAATACATTATCTTATTCCTGATCATTTGTGCACCGAAATAACACATGTCTACATTGCTGCTTTTCTGCAATAATAATTGATCTGCGATTTCCCAAGCATGTACCTAAAAGAAGAATTGGTGGTTAGAATATTGTTATGTAACATGTGATTAGAGGGAAGCATAATTTATGATGTATAACGATTACTTACCGAATTTTGTAAATCCATTAACCACCGATTAGCTTTGTTTTTCGCATTGCAATCCGGATTATGGTATAAGGTGTAAATAGCTTCTTTAACCGTGTCCATCGAAGGTACCCCTTCCATTTTGAAATAGATAAGTTTCTAATATCTAAGTTTAACGCAAATTTACATTATTTAAACGAATACCGCCAGTCGCCGAAACATAAATGCAAAATACCGTTGAAAGGAAATGTAAAATTAATAAAATTGCATCCTGAAAAAAAAACGCTGTACCGAAGTGTGATAAAATAAGATGCATGTACACGAAGCAACACAAAATTTTTATGAAATAAAAGTTTGAAATTATGACGTTTTGAATATTTATACGATTTTAGGAGAGAGAAAAATGTAAAATAGTGTATTGCGTGCTATTGCGAAAATTTTGATTTAAATTATTTATAAATATACTTATACGTTAATTATTCGCCACAATTGATTAACAAAGTAATTATTAACTCGGATTTGATTCAAAAAAACAAATTTTTAATTATTCACAAACTTGCGCCCTCCGTGAACTACAAATTGGGACAAAATGGTGGAAATTAGTGTTGACAGTTTTGGAACATTGTTTAAGTCAAAAAACATAATCAAAATTTGATCAATCAACTTTTCAATTTTGATCACGTTGGAATTTTTTCAAAGTTGGAATTATTTTTGTAAAGATCTTACATAAAATAATATAAAAATGGTAAGTAAAATATGTATTTCGATATTCAGATACTAAGAACTGTGTGTAATATCTTCCGTGGTTTATTCGAGTTGCATTCTTTTCTAAATTTCGTATCAGAAGTTCAATGTATTCACCAAGTGTTTTGTGTTCCAAGGCATCCACATTTTTACAGTGATCTTTTATTGTTCGATTGTTTGATATCATTTGTTTCTATGTGGTGTTGTATTCTCACCTAACTTTCCATTAATCAACTCTCTTATTCACTTGTAAAGCAAACACTCGTCGTGGCTCGAGATTTCTGCCGGCTACGCACCATATTTTTGTGTTTGTCCGTATTTCTATGTTTTAATATCTGCTTCATTTTTCAGGTTAATGTGCCGAAACAGAGACGTACGTACTGCAAAAAATGCAGAGTGCATAAAATGCATAAAGTTACTCAGTACAAAAAATCGAAGGAAAGGCCAGCTTCTCAGGGCCGTAGGAGATACGATCGTAAACAACAGGGTTTCGGTGGGCAAACAAAACCTATATTTCGAAAAAAGGTATATATTTTTATCATCATTTGAATAATGTGTTTTACAAAATTTCAAGCGTATCTTTTGCTAATTAATTTATTAGGCCAAAACAACCAAAAAGATTGTATTACGTATGGAATGTTCTGAATGCAAATACCGTAAACAGATTCCATTGAAAAGATGTAAGCATTTCGAATTGGGTGGTGATAAAAAGAGAAAAGTATGTATTTTTTATTATACTTTGATTTGTTGTATTTGGAAATCGAATAAGAGAATTTCTAATTTTGTGCGTTTGTGTGTTACAGGGACAAATGATCCAGTTTTAAATTTCTTTTCTTAAGTTATAATTATTGTTTCATTAATGTTGTAAAAAACATTCGCCCAACTTTGTAATAAAATGTATTGACGTACTAATGTTGTTATTTTTTACGAAATAATAAGTCTCAGCCATGGTCTCAGCTTTAAAAATTATGCAATGGAATTTATAAAGTACAAAAATATTTAACATAGGTAACATTACGAGAAAACTGTACGACTTATATTTGGTTATTTTACAAATCCGGTAAAAATTGATAATTTGATACGAAAGTATTACGGTAATTTTAATAAATTAGGATCGAATCCTTCTAGTTTCATTTTTGACTTCACAGCATTCAAGGGTACACCAACTTGACACATCTTGTAATACTTCAAAAGTTCAGTAGGTATCTCCTCTTTCTTCGTTTCTTCAGACTGGTCAATATTTTCAGTATTAATTTCCTCGATCTTATCCTGAAAAGAACGGTGATTATAATTTTCATGCTCCAAAAACCGTGAATCAAACTTTTGAGGAATAACACTCACTACAGGGGATGGTACAGTTGTTGAACTTTCTTTTGGTACGAGTGTTCTGTCATCTTTCACGGGTTCTTGTAAATCAGGTATGCAATTCAACTAACCAAATTTGTTCTTTTGATGAGTAAATTAAAATATAGGTCGCTATTATGAGAGAAAGGGAATGAACTTTTATATTACTTTCATTTCTAGAAGTTTCAGTGACGTTTCTAATTTACGCATCCTTTTTTCCATCTTCCATAATGAATCTTCTGTCGAATTTATGAACTTATTTAGGAAAGAAACCGTATCAACGATGAAGTAATTCATAAAGGTAACTATTCTTTTCTGATGAATAGGAGGTATCTGAAAGAAGAATTGAAATTTATAGTAGGCCTATGTATATTTGAGCGAAAAGTATCATCTATTTATATGAAAGTAGGAAAGAACTGAAATGTTGGAGATAGTCGAATATGTGATTTCTATAATGAGTACCTTCTGAATATCCATAATTTAGGAGTTGGTTAAGTTAAGATCATTAAAGGGAGGTTACAGTTGGACCTAACAACGAAGAACGAACTAACAAAGAAATGCCGAAAAAATTACACCTTTTTACCAAACTTTTTACCTTTTAGAAAAAATTTTTGCGATTGATAAAAAAAAAAATTGTAAAAAAATGATAAAAGAAAAACTGTACATGAGAGGATGATTAAAAACGTCAAACTGTCAAAAATTCCTCATCAAATTTTCCATTTTTCATTTTTTCAGTTTAAAATGAACAATTTTATTTTATATGGATAAAAAAGAAAATTTTAATCAATTTTTTCATAATTTTTGTATGAATAATATTTAAAAAAATATAATTCAACGAAAAAAATGTATTGTTTGAATGCTCAAGCGGGGACATAAGAGACAAGAGTACTGAGTAGATTTGGCAATAATGGAAACAACAAAAAGACGAGTTAACACTCTTGACAACATGTGAAGCGGCCATTTTGATTTTTCCCCTTCCTCTTTTCAAGCACTTGTTTTGCTTTTTTTTTTTAGTTCGTTTTCGTAAGTTCAAAGGTTTGTCATGGTGTTCCAACTCCATGTGTTCTCAGGTTTTAATGTTTTAATTGTTAATTAATTCCGAGTGATGAGAAAAATAAATTGAAAATTCGCAATTCGTGAAACATGTTTCATTCTGGCGCAATTTAGTTTCATGTTGCACTGAAAAATTACACTGAATCGTTCATGAGTAATATTGGTTCAATTAGAACCGACTCGTGGTTAAATCAATTGTTAAACTGTTGAAAATTCATTCAAATGTATGAAAATTATACCACCTAAAAAATATGAAGTGAGTTTTATTATTTAATGTAAATTATCATAGTGATCTTATCTTATATGTTTATTTTTCTTCGTACGTCGTCAATCTGTAACTTCAAATTTTCCTGTACGCCATATTAATTGTTAACAAACTATTTCACAGATTATCAAGTGTTGAGAAGAAATGACAAGTTAATTTGGTAATTTGGTAACAGTTAAGCGCTACCATGTCGGTGTTTTATAAATTCAAATCATCGTTAGTACCTGATACGATTCAGTTTGACGATCTTCATATATCATTGCAAGATTTCAAAAAAGCTGTTATCAATCAGAAACAATTTGGAAAAAATACGAATTTTGATTTACAAGTTACTAATGCTGAAACTAATGAAGGTAATTATTTTGTACTTGCGTATATTTATTTTCATCTGTTTGCCAGAAATTAATATTACGTCGTATTTTCAGTTTACTCGGAAGAAAATTCTCTAATTCCTAAAAATTCATCATTGATCGTGGTTCGTGTACCTATAGCTACACCTCAAAAGAAGACCTGGTGAGTTATTTTTCGGTGAATATATTTTCCTTTATTATTTTTCTTGTTATATTAATTTTTTTTGTTGGATTGTTTTTAGGGATGGCGGAGATCAATTGGGTTCTAAAATAGTAAGTTGAATTTTTCATCGTTGGATTTTATTTACCGCCAGAAACGTATTCATTTATTTTTCTCGTATTTAGGGAGTTCTTTCATCTGATTTATTACAAGAAAATGCTGGGAATGTGGTATTCAAGGTAATTATCATCATTTATATCATCTTGTTACCGTCACACGTCATCTAATGTATGAATTTATTTTTATAGTCTGCTGATTTGGTTGCTTTAAATGCTAGCGAAGATGATAAGATTCAAGCTATGATGATGCAGTCAACTATAGATTACGATTCTTCTAAGTGAGTGTAATTTTATCATAAATTTTCAAATTTGTTTACAAGTTTACTTGAAATATACTAACACATATTTTATTATTGCAGTTATTTAAAAGTGAAAGGTGGCAGTCAATATGGCGATCCTCCACCGAATTACGTTTGTCACAAATGTCAACATGCTGGTCATTGGATAAAAGATTGTCCCATAACGGTACGTAGCATATTAGCATTGCATTCTGATAATCAATGAAGGACGCGCATGCGCTTTTTACTCGTACTTTTACGGGCATGTGGTACTTCAAGTGTTTCTGTTTTTTTGTGCTGTTTTACCTTGATACAAATCTAATCTGAGTATTTTTGGCCAGATTGTTCCTGATATTAAGAAAAGTAGCGGCATTCCGCAAAGTTTTATGACACCGGTGGACGGACCCTCGGTTCCCGGTGCTCTAATGACTCCTACCGGTACATTTGCTGTTCCTACGATCGATTTGTGAGTTGACATTTTTATTTATTCGTCAGGTTGTTATTTTGAAGTTAACGTGTGATTTTCCAACCTTATCTTGATAGATACGCTTATAAGGAAGGTAAAAAAGAAAAACCATTTATACCTTCAGAAGAAACTGAAGAAGTATCCAAACCAATTATACCTGAAGATCTGACATGTTCATTATGTCAAGATTTACTATCAGATGCTGTTATGATGCCTTGCTGCGGAAATTCATTTTGCGACGATTGTGAGTAAATTGTGTTTTTTTTTCTCAAATCTTTGTGAATGGATTGTCGAATTACTGTTTTTGTTCTTTTATTCAAGGTATTCGCAATATGCTCATCGAAAGTGAAGAAAATCAATGTCCAGACTGTAGCGAAAAAGATATCTCTCCAGAGACATTGATACCGAATCGATTTTTACGTAATGCTGTAAACAATTTCCGTAATAAGACTGGCTATCGAGGCGGTGGTCAACGTGTTAAGCAATCAGAGGCCAAACCGGAACCATCTAAATCTCCAGCTATCGGTATGAATCCGGATAACAATTTTATTCTAAGTTTAAATCTAGTTGATAGAATTAGTCGATTTATCCGAGAGCTTTTCGTATTGCAAAGTTTAATGGAACGAGATCGAGAAAGAAGGAAAAGTGTTTATGTGTGGTAAATTGATGAACGAGAGATTTTCTTAGTAATCATTGTGTCGAATGAGGAACGTTACTTTTTCATGTTGAAAGGTTTGGTGAGTTTTTGAATTGCTTTAATAATCGTTTTGCGCGATACATTTATTCTCCTTGGTATTTTTATCAATGTTATATCAACTTTTTTTTTTGAATTTATGAATTTATTCGGGAGTATTATAAAGCAGAGATGCTGTGTTCATTGTTGCCATTACATTTCGAAGTGATGATTCCATTCCTCCCTTTTGACGTCTTCTTTTACTTATGATATTTTTCGGTTTATTTTAAACGTCTAGTCATGTATTTTGATACATATGTTACCCAGCATTTAATTCGGGTCTCTTTCGAGAGACCAAGACCGTAAGTAAAATGAATATGTTCAGAATAGAATTTTGTAATTCTTTCAGTTGGTGTAATTAATCTTTTCATGTCCTTGTATTGTTTATATTATCATTATTATTATTTCGAGCGTGTCTTAATATCGCAGCATTTGAACCGTTAATGTTTCTATTAAGTTGAATCAATTTGCTATTTCTACGCTGATAAATATTACGGAAATATGTTACGTTAACGATGTAAGATTTCGAGTAATGTGGCATTGTGGTATTTTAACGCGATTATAATGTTTCAATTGCGTAGATATTGTGGTCGTAAAACGAGACTGATTTGTTTATGTGGTTGTAGTAGTATTTTAGATTTGTATTGGTACTTTTGTTACGATAATTTTTTTAAATCGTAGTGCTTGAAAAATACGAAGTATTATAGAAGATTCTCCGTTTAAACGAAATTTGCTACGTATCTGTATCAAGATTGTGCAATTTTTTCGTCTCTCTATGTCAGGGATATCTTCGATTTTAAATATGAAAAGTCTTGTAGGGTATTACTGGGAAATAGTCTATGTGGGAAGTATTTTTTAAATTATACTACTAGTTTGTTTTCCACGCTGAATTCTTAACCCCCCCCCCCCCCCCCCCGTTACCCCTCTCTTTTAATAAACTATTGGCTAAAAATTATTTTTTGTGAATTCAAAGGTGATGAGGTTAATTTTAAATTTAATCTTAAAGGAAATTGAGAAAATTGATTAACATCTTTTTAAACGACGATATAAATTTTCAACAAGAAATAAAAAGTTTTCACCAACTCCCTTTTTTTCGTACAATACCTTCAAATTTAATATTATTCGTACTTTTTTGCTATTTATCCATTGATTTTCGTTTCTTTATTCTGCCAAATAATTGTAGTTTTTACTTTTTACTTTTCATTGAAAATTTACTATTTAGAAATGTTGAATGTTATGGTACTTTTGTTGATGTATTTTTATTCCTTGTTTTCCTGGTAATTGTTTTAAGACCGAAATGGATTTAGCAGTTGCTCATGTTTAATTGTTTATTTATTTATAAATCAATGAAGTGTTGTTTATTTCGACTTACAACGATTTCGGAGCAGAGTAACAACACATGGGATCGAATAAGAATTGAAACAAAAAATGAAAATGCGTGGAACATATTCAATTATTGGAGAATTATTAGATCGAGATTTCCACTTGTTCGTTGGACGATACCGTTTGGAATTTGGCAACATCTTCACATGTAATTATTAAGATAGAAATAACGTTGAATAATTATATGTACCTGCGGTTTATTTGTAGAAAATTTTACCCAAATTATTCAATTCTGTTTTATCGATGATGAGAAAATGTTTTATTTAGTATAATTATTCGTATCTGTAATGAAATGACGTAATATTCGGTGGAGATCCATACAAAATGGTTTCTTGGAGTTTTCCCCATTAACACTCTTCCTCGTGTTTAACAATTCGTATTCATGATTTGAATTCTGAATGAGAGTGAAGCATTTGAAACAGTTTTTTATTCGAAAATGTCATCTTGGTAAATGATTAAATTATGCTGCTTATTTTGATGATCTGATAGGAAAAGGGGTTGAAATTTCAGAAAAATTACATTTAAATTAGCATATAATTTGATATTGAGAAAATCGTAGTAAAAAGTAATTATTTTCATGAGTGAAAGAAATTCCATGCTAATACATCTCCCTCCAAATTCACCCCTACTACTAATACACCCGACCATTTCCATTTTAATGTAATTATTTGCTTGGTCATATCTTTTTGTACCTTGATTTTTTTTAATTCAAAACACAAGGTGAATGTACCTTTGTAAGTTTCCTAACTCGTGTAAAACTTCTACCAAATATTTAGGATTTTTTTTTCATCTTTCTCTCATAATATAGCATATTTATTTCTGTTGGTTGGTAATTTTAACTCGACATTGATATCAAATTGTAGAATCGTACTGCGATTCGATGGTTTACAAAATGTGATAAATTTGTGATATTTTTCTAAGTTATTTGTTGAATCCTTTTTTTGAACGTATTTTTCCTCCTTTTATTTCTCTTCATGAAATAAATGGTACTGATAAGTATCGAGTGATATGTTTTGTTTTTAATTATTCCTGTAAGCGGTATTTTTTACTCAACATCTCGAACCTTCGTTACGAAAATGTCCACAACGTTGTAGGAGTCAGAGAGGTATTATTTTTTAAGACAGAGTACTTCGTTTAAGTGGTCTTTTTTAAATTTAAGTCGTACGACGTCCTTAGAGTATTTACGAATCCGGTCCTTTTCGATTCGAATAAATTTGAGTTCAGGTTTCGCTGAAGGTTACACTTGACTTAATTATTTTTGATATACAAGGTGTCCCAAATCAACCACAAAACCTATCTATCACTTGCACCTTTCTGGTAATCTAATCGAGAAATTTGTAACCCACTATCTGCATTCAGTTTGCATAATTTTTTGGTCTAGAGAGTGTTTGGGACACCCTGTATGTATGAGTTATCGTATATTAATAAGTAAGATTTTCTCAAACAACGTTTTCGGATTTTTTTCTCGTTTCTGAAGAATGTTCTTTTTCAATCATCTGGATATCGGTATTTAGTTCGCTGAGCAGAGATCGTGATATATTTTGAGTTGGGAAAGTGAGAGAAATGTTGGATTTGAGTAAAAATGGTCAGTTCGAGGAAAGACAGAAAAAAGGGGCTGCATTGATTCGTCGAAAGCAAATTTGATGATCGAAAAACCCCAAAATTCGGTTTTTTGGTTCTTGAAATATCAAAAAAAATTCTCATTTGAGTTATTATTTGAATAGAGGGAAGGAAAGAGGCACGATTGCGAAATGCAAATCCAACGAATCGTAAAATTATTGATTGGTAGGAGGGTATTTTTCAAAAGAGATGAAAATATGACGATTAGGCTGTGATTAGGAAGAGGAGGGGGGAAAAACGATAATTTTTTCAGTTAAAATGTGAGTGTGAATTTTTCTAAAGTTGCGTATTTACGAAGCCTTTTCAAGACTGTTTTATCTAATCAAATATCAGCCTCCTCGAATTGTTTTAATTAACTCGTGTGTAGGAAAAAATGAGAGAGAGAAGAGGGAAATTGCATAGAAAATTGATAACTGCGAGAAAATGGCAATTTCATTTTCAGAGTATCTTTGATCTTTGCTGGATTGCTGACGTTTTGAACATAGGCTATTTGCATTTGAATATTATTCTTATTTTGTATGTTTTGTTTTCAGAATTCTTATTTCGATTTTCTGTCTCGTTCGTTCCACAATTTTCGATATCCCCTTAACCCCTCCTAACCTAGTAAAGTTCGAGTGACTGCGAGAATGAGGCGTTGTAATTTTTTATTCATTACCGTGTGGTAATTTGTTCTAGTCGATTCGTAGGCCATGGATACTGAACAGTTATCGAGGTATTCGTTAAGTCGGCTGTAGCATCGTGAGTCATCGCTGACAACGAAGGAGAACTCAAACTATCTTAAGAAACTGGGGGCTGTTGATAGTTTAAAGTATTAATTTACTAGAAGATTAATATGTTTGTTTTTTGTTGCTTTTATGCGATTTAGAAAACGATGACGTGGAGATCATTGCTACGATACCCAGCGAACCAGCCCAACCCAAGGAAGAAGATGAACCGGAGAAAGAAATGGGCAGCGCGATCGCTGTGTTAGGATCCTCTGGACCGTCCTCACAGATGCAACGTCCTGGGCGTATTCAAACCAACGGCGCGCCGAATAAGATGCCCACCATACATATGGAAATTCGACCTCCGATGGGTAGGCCATCTAAGCATTTGCAAAACGAATCCAATGGCGGAGGCGATACCCAACGTAATTTAGTCAGGTAAGTTGTGTAAAAGCTAGATTTTGAGTATTGTTTGGAAATTCTATAGTGATTTCGGTTTTTTTTTCTTTAGTAATGGTATCAAGCAAGAATCTGTGATAGATGTGGAGAAACCTTCGCCCCCTCTAATGTCTCACGGACCTCCTCCAACGTTGCCGGATCATAATCGTTTGGCTGGTCCTCCTCCGCCTTTGAATCAGTCGCCGAATACTGCTCCGATACCGGGAGGTTATAATCAACAGCTTATGCCGCCTATGGGAGCACCTCCTTATCGTGAGTTATCCTATGTACCTTTGAAAATGCCCAAGGTGGTAGATTCTAACTTGAATAATTTTTTAGCCGGTGCAGTACCTCCCATGATGCCAAATTACGGTCATCCTCCTGGTGTAAATCCGATGGTGATGCCTCCGCAACATATGGCCAATCAGTCTAATGTCAGGATGTATCATTATCCGGGTCAGCCGATGTATAATCCTCAAATGAGTAAGTATCGAATCGATGCATTCGAATACGTAATGATTTTTCAATAACCAAGATCCGAAAATAACAATTTTCTGGTTTATTTATCGAACTTTGATTCCTATTAATAATTATTTGAAATTTTTCAGACGACAGAGGTTTCCGATCAGGACCAAGCAGAGGTATGCGAATGCACCCCGATGGATACCAAGATCGGTAAGTGGTTCACTCTTGTTTGCCTCTTCATGGGCCTTCCAAATCTTGTCAATTTTTACGCTATAACGATATAATTTTTCAGAAACAACAGAAATATCGCCGAAGACCCTTACGAAGCATTCGAGAGACATTTACGAGAACGTGAGGAGCAAGACAGACGAAGACGTAATCGTCCCAGACGTTCTAGAAGTAGATCACACTCCCGTGGTAAAACTCGTTCGATTTCTCGATCCCGATCCAGATCGAGATCACCGTTGAAAAAACGTTCCCACACGAAAACCCCACCATCGATGCGTAAAGACTCTCCTTCAATAAAAAGAGAATTCAGATCACCTATCGGAGCCAACAGAAGTAGATCGAAGAGTCGTAGTAGAACACGTATAAGATCTCGTACCCGTAGTCCTAATCCACGTTCCGGTAGCATGTCGCCGAATAACGTTGCGAAAAAGAAACGAAGCGTGTCGTTATCTCCTTCTGGAATCAAAAAACATAGTCGTTCTCCTAGTCCGAAAAAACTTCATAGAATTAATAGAAGTCGATCTAGATCCAGGAGTAGGAGTAGATCGAAGAGTATAACTGGATCGAGGAAAAGGAGAAGATCGAGGACTCGTAGCAGGTCTATTAGTAGTCGGTACGCTGAACAGAATTTCGAGAAACCCTACATAAGTATAATTTAATGGGACTATTTCAACGTAACTCATGATTTTTTTTTCTTTGCAGGAGATCTTTCTCAAGGGGTAGATCGTACTCGAGATCGGTCAGTCCGAGAAGCAGAAGGTATTATAGTCCGAATCGTACCTCTCATCGTGCAAAACGTAGTAGAAGTCCTCGTCAACATAATTCGAGGTAAATCTACCGAAAATTAGTTTCATTATGATAATTTCTTTTTGATATTGATACGTATTTCTAAGGTCGGATGGGGGGGGGGGGGGGGGATAGAATCAGCCACTGGACCAAAAACAAGAGCATTGAAAAATTCATTTTGAATCAAAATCATGAAATTATTTTTAAAATTCTTGAAAATTATGAAACCCATTTTCTTTAAAATGACTCTAAATTATGATTTTTAATCATGGTTGTTTTCATTATAAAAAACCATGTTTTATAAAAATCATTAATTACAAAAAAATCTTGAAATTTAAATCTCTTTTTGACCAATTTAGTCTAGGCGGTTAGCACGAAGAAAGCAAAGTATACTTTTCCATTCTTTTGAAGTAAAGTGTTGCAAAATAGTCGGATGAATTTTTACGACACAAATTTCATGATTGTACCACTTCTCTACTCAGAGCGTCACACAATCCTAGCTTTCTTCTCATTTTGGCATTTTTTGTTCATCTAAATGATTTATATTGTGACTAATGGTTTTTAACGAGTTTTTTATTCGAAGAGAAATCATTAAAATTAAAAAATCATCTGTCTCCCCCCAAAATGATTTTATTTCGTGATTTTGATGATTTTTTATTGTTAATAGTTTTGCCCATTTATGACTTTAATTGAGAAAAATTGCACATGAAGTTGAAAAATTCGAAAAAATTTTATCAGGTGTAAAAAATCCCCCCCCCCCCCCCTCCAATTAATACAACTGACAACTTCAGTTCATTCCTGAATATGAATGAAAACCGATCGCAAACGAACAAAAAAGAGGCGATTTTGTTTTCCAAAAATTTTCGTGTCTTACTAAATTAATTTTTCAAATTCCAGATACCGTTCGTCGAACTCGAATTACAAAGATAGTTCGCCTTTCGTGGGCAGCGGATCCCACTACGATTCCAACGATTACCGAGGCGGGTACAACAGACGGGGTAATAGAAATCAACGCTATCACAGAGGGGGCGGTCGATACTCAAATTCGAATCAAAATTACGACTATGGAAATAAGTACGAAAGGTATAATTACGATTACGTCTAAAAAAATCTCTCACCACTGAAAATCACTAACTTTATTTTTCGTTCGTATTCCAGATATGGCAACGATCGTTACGATGATAAGCAACGTTACGGAGAGAACCAAAGGCCCTACTATAACCCGAACGATCACTCTAGGAACCGTAAAGATGCTTATTATCAGCCACCAGTCGAGCCTTATAATCAGTACCAGAATTCTTACCCAGAGATACCTCCACCAGGCACAGCTGAACCTATACCTAGTCTCGTGTATAACACGAACGCATCTTACGACGACTCCAATAATATATACAATGCTCGCAATGACAAATACCGCTCGCCCGAATACCTTCAGCCTGATAACACGTACCAGTCTCAGAATCTTAAACCTGTAATGGAAGAGGAGTGGTCGAAATCGTCGAAAGATCGAGATCACGATCATTACCGTACGAAATCGCGAGAAAAATACCACTATCCTGAAACCGATCGCGACCGAAGGCACGAAAGTCGATCAGAAATGGATCGTGATCGAAGGCACGAAAGTCGATCGGAAACTGATCGCGATCGAAGACACGAAACTCGATCAGAAACAGATCGAGACCGAAGACACGACAGTAGATCGGAAACGGACCGCGAACGAAGGCACGACAGCAGATCAGAAGCAGATCGAGATCGAAGACACGATAGCAGATCGCGTTATGCATCCCCATCGCCCGGCCGTAGCGAAAAGAAACACAAATCTCAAGGTCACAACACCGATAAAGATAAATCTCGTCACGAACGTATCGCTAAAGGTGACAGTGTCGAAAAACATGTCGAATACGATCGCAACTTCGATTCTAAAACCGAAATGTCACCGGATAAGGAGAAATCGCGCAAAAACGACGATAAAAAGGATGACCACAAAGAGAAGAAGGATAAATCCAAACGTAAAAAGAAGAAAGACTCGGATGCCGACAAAAAGAAAAAGAAGAAAGTCAAGACGAAAAAAGACGACGATCATAAAACCGTCGACGATAGTAAATCGCATGTCGAAGATGAACATCTCCTTGAAGACCCAATCAACGATAAAGTTCTGGAATTGGATATCAAAGAAAACGATTTATACGATGGAATGGAAGATACCAAAGTCGACAAGAAAATAATAGAAAATTACATCCAAGTTGATAAACCCGAAGAACACGTGATTGAAAGACGACATGAAAACGTAGTCTTAGCCCCGGTGCCCGAATTATCGAAATGGGAACGAGAAGAAGATATCGGTTTGGACGATACGAAAATCACAACCTCCGATACGACTGGCCATTCCGCCGGTAGTAAAAAAGTCGTCACCAATGAAATTTTGAAACGAGCTGAAAACGTCCTATTCCAAAAAGCAGCTAAAATACCTTCCAAATCGAGCGAAACGAAAGCCGAAGTTTATAAAGATAACGATGATTTAATATTACCGGAAAATCCGAGAGAAGCTCGAAAATCTGGCAACTCGCTTCAAATAACCGTCCCAGTTAGCAATAATAAATCGGAAGACGAAAGCAAAACCACCACATTCGGTCGTATTTCCGCTAAAGACAGACTAGGAGCTAAAGTCGACGATAAGTATTCCGCAATTCGCAGTTTAGTCGAACCGAAAAAACCGTCGCCAGCTTTAAAATCGGTCGTCGACATAAAACATTCGTCATCGAAAAGCGATTCTCATCATAAAACGGAAAAACGCGACGATAGTAAAAGTCGCAAACACGATGACAAAAAACACGACGACAAAAAACATGAAGACAAAAAACACGAAGACCGAAAACGTAAAGAAAGTCGTCACGGAGATTCGAAACACCATTCGAAACATCGTGATTCCAAAGACAGCAAGGATAAAAAACGAAGGAAATCGTCCGATGATGAAAGTAAACCTAAGAAAGATCACGAAGAAAAAGTATCCGTCGAGAAAGAGTTAACTCATAAAGAACCTTTCGGCGAGAATAAAGATGCTAATATTCAAGTACCCAAGGATACAGATAACTCGATTAACGATGTGAAAACAATGCTAGAGAAAAAGAGACCTTCGCTAGACGAAGCTAGCTTTGAACCGGATTACGATCTCACTTCGGAGTCCGAAGAAGAAGGTGAAACTAAGAGTATTGAAGAAGAAAAGCCCAAGAAAAGCGTCTCCGAACCAGTCAAAGATATTAAATCCGGTATCGATAAAGAATTAATAAAGAAATTGATCGAACATACGCGTCCTTCTAGTTCCGAGACAACTTCAGGTTCCAGTACAGATTCGTCAGTCGAAAGGAAAAAACATAAGAAAAAGAAAACTAAGAGAAAGAAGAAGACGAAGAAACGGCGTAATTACAGTACTGAGTCCGATTCGGATGAATCTTCCGATAGTGATTCTGATTCAGAAACAAAACATAAACGTAAAAAGAAACATAGGCATAAAAATAAGAAAACAAGGACGGCTAAGAAGAAAAAGAAAACTAAGCATAGGTCGTAATATTTTCATATGATTCCGTGAACGTATTTGTAAATTTTTATTATGTAGTTACGTTATAATTTGGTTTTTGATTATAATTCGTATTTATTTTTTCATTCTTATGCTGTTTTTAATTCTTCATATATCTTTCTTTGATATATTATTGTTCAAATGTTATGTATGTCTTGCGCTCCTGTGAAATATTTTTTTAAATATACCACTTATTCATTCTTAATTTCATTTGTTTTCATCTATTTCTGATTTTGATTTTGACGATGGTTTAATTAAATGGTGGATTGGTGAGCCAAATTCAAGATTAATAATTGTCGTTTTATTTGTAGTAATGAATTGATCCATAAATTGAAAAGATTTATGCATTGAAAAAATTATAATTTGTATACGTAATACTTTGAAAATCAGTATTCAACTTCAGTCTTCAAAATGTGCAATTGTGCACAACTTCATCTCTCCAACTACCTATTCAAATTCTTCAAAAATATAATGAAATGAAAATTCAAACTTTGATTTGGTTTGGTGTTTTTGGTAAAAACACTTCTAGTGGTGGTGTTTAGAACCAAATAAATCGATTATCTATTATCGAATAATTGCCTCGAAGAAATAATCGATTATTTAATTATAAACAAATAAAAATTTTGAAAACTTATTTTGTACTTATAGAAATTTTAATTAATTAAGTTGCTTTTCTTTTTTAAACTCGTTTTTATTTTATAACTAGAATTTTTCATAATGGAACCCATTACCTAAACTTTCTAGTACATTTCAATATCTGTATGTTCGCTCGTAAATGACTTTTTTGGTGGAAGAAATTTTGAAACGTTGGCGAAAAGTTTATCAAAATTTTGCATTTCCATACAAAATAAATGTAATATGCCCATGAATAATGTTATCTTTGTTATTTGAAATACATTTCTGGACTCTCAACGATGAAATATACATTAGCAACAATGATTTTGGAGCGTTCAAGTAAGTGTAATGAAATCTACTTTTCTATCGTATCATCGTTTATTTTAAATTTTATTAATCCTTACAGATATCATGACAAAAAAGCAACCACCAAATCGTTGGCGTATGAAAAAAAGAAGCATTTTGCTCAAGCAAGAAACTACCAATGGATGGTGTCCAGTAAAAGGCCTTATAAGTTGAAACAGTACCTTAAAGAATTAGAGGTATTTAGGCAAGATACACATTTAATTAACGAACTACTCGATTCAAACCGTTTGATATCGCATTGTTTTAGGACCTCGTAGAATCACAGAGAATTGTACGTGTTAAATGGCTACGTGAAGATACTGCGGTTTTATTTTTCAATTCTGGAATCGTAGCTTATATCAGTATTGACGTTTGTAGCGGTGATATTCTCAACTTGAGCTTCGATAAACTTTCAAAAGATAAATTACTCTCTGTTCATATTTCCGATAGTAAGTATTGTACTGAAAACCCGATCACAGATTAATCGGAAACTTCATCATTGAGACATGTATTTCGTGTGAATTTCAGTTCTTATGACAAATGTATTTTCTATATGCTGCTACAATGATCCACAAATGACCTTAATTTATTACTCGAAACCTCAGTTCAAAAAGTTATATAAAAAATTGAACGATTTAGAACCCAAGTTTACATCTGTCAGTTTACCAGGACCAAATGGTCGCAGACTGCCGAGAAAACTATGCGCCAATAAAACTGGAGATGTGGTATGATTTTATATACCTATCGTAAGATACCTGAATTTGGTATTTTTTTTATTCGATCCCTAATTCTAGATCGCTGTTTGGTGGAAATACTCGGAAAATGATGTCTTTCCATGGAGTCCTTTAGTGAAAGACGTTGACCGAGCAAATGTCCATGTTTATTCGGTATCTGGGTATGTATCATTTGACTAAAACCTCAAGTAGTACTTACAGTGGCTTAATAACGCAACTATGTTTGCTTTTCGTGTTGTAGTTGTAAAATGGAGATATTATGTTACCATCGTACCGAATTTGATCTGCTTTGCGTTGCTTTTAGTTCAGTAGAATCCAATATTTTGTTTATCGTTGAGCAAAAAATATCCCGAGAGGTTTGTGATTGTTGAAAACATCGCAAGTCACGTTATTATCGATGTATTAATCTTGCATCTTTATTTACAGGGGAACATAAGCATAGAGAGTGGCACCTACGAGATAATAAAATGCTCCCGATTACAGCGAATCAGCATAGTATCAATTGCTCTACAGAGTAGCGCATGTTGCGTCGAATTCAGCCCAGATCGAAGTAATTTACTTTTAGGCTGCGTTGATGGATCCGTTGTATTGTATAATCAAACCAGAGCTTTAATTCATATCGTAAGAACAGCATTCGTGCCGTCGGTAGTGAGATGGCATGCAGATGGTTATCTCGCAGCTGTAGCTAGCGATCGAGGTCGATTGCAGTGTTTCGATTTTGCGTTGAGTTGTATTAAAATGCAATCAATCAGCGAAGATGTAACTCCTAGTAATGTGATCGACTTGTCTGTGTATTTTACTCAAATGGTTCAATCCCCGAATTCTCCTCTGTTGGTGCAAATGGAATGGAGTACAAAAACCAAAGATGGTGATACGTGCACCGATGATGGATTTTTATTGATGACTTTCAGTGGTGGTCCTTTGGTCATGTTAAGGGTGCTTGGTGCTTCTACCATTACACCTGTTGTTTTGGTGAGGATTTGAATTTATCGAATGTATTTTTATGAAATTGATATACTTATTTTGATAAATTATGTTTCTATAGATGACTCAGTATTTGAACGCAAATCAAGTTGATAAAGCTATTAATATATTATTGGCGATGGATTGGGATACAAATCCGAGCTCATGTTTATCATTATTGAAAAAATTATCAAGCTACATTTTTGTCTCGAGTTTATCTAATCCTTCTGAAAAATATGCTCAATTGCAAATGGCCTTGGGGAGCTTTTACTTTCCGGTTCGACCAATAAACCATTCTATAGAAGTAGAGTTTTATAAACCAGTACGAAATATATCGAGAAGATTGTTTCATTATTTATTAAGGTAAGAATTACAATATTAGATACATTAAATTACGAAACTCGTATAGGAGAAGTCATACTATAATTTTCGTATTAAAATGAAATGATAAATATTTTTGCAGACATGACATGAGCGATTTAGCATTCAATATCGCCGTTTACCTAAACGAACACGATTTATTTATGGATTTATACTACTACGCGAAATCAGTAGATAGTGTTTCATTAGCAGCCTCAGCTTGGCAGAAAGCTGAACAAATTTTGGTCGAAGAATCTGCAGCCAATGTTAGCTGTTCAAGTAAGCATTTCCAAAGCATCAACCATCAGCAAATTGCAACTTTTATTAACATTCTACGTATTTCAGATTCGGAAGATTGTTGTTCTTGTTCCGGATCTTCATCGGAGATCGATAACTGCAGTTTTCTTGAAATCAAAGATGAACAATCAGAACATCAAATACCTACCCCTAGCACTACTGTAAAACGACCTGTGATTCGCCCTCCCTTCGTTTCAGTTGCTTCCAATCAGAATTTACCAAATATTTGTAAAAATTCTCTACCTGATGACCATGCTCAAACAAGCAGACAGAAGGTGAAGTTTTCCGATGTGATTACGAAGATAACGTTACCCGAAGTACGTAATTTATTCGCAGTATAACATTCATTAGTTCCAATTTAATCGTTAAAAATTTCAGGATCAGGAAGACCATACGACGAGTTCAAATTCAAACGATGTTATACAAGCGGAGAACATATTGAAGAATTTTTACATTTCGCCTAATTCCAATTTACATAAAAATATTCCCACTGAAATCGCTCAAGAATTATTGAAGCAATCTACCTCGACAGATGATAAAATTTCCGAAAGTAAAACCATCAAAGTGGTACATTTAGGTGTCGTGTAAATCCGTCCAAATTTAAATTTTTAAGATGTTATGTGTAAATATTTTTTTAATGTTGCAAATGACACAGTTTGCACGTTGCAGTATTATTGACGAATTGTTAAGCCACTTCGAGTGCCATTTTTAATTGTTTTATTTTTTATGGTTATTTTGCAATTGTGTTTTTTTTACAAACGTAACACATTTTTGTCGTCTCTTTTTTTTACTAAAATAAACATTTATTTACAAACAAGTTACGATTTTATTTAATGAAAAAAAGCTAGAGCTATTTCGGAGCTGGCGCAGCATCAGCTGGAGGTCCTCCTATTT
This sequence comes from Pseudococcus longispinus, assembly GCA_900064475.1. Taxonomy (NCBI): domain Eukaryota; kingdom Metazoa; phylum Arthropoda; class Insecta; order Hemiptera; family Pseudococcidae; genus Pseudococcus; species Pseudococcus longispinus. The sequence goes on from FIZU01002985.1 coordinate 24,544, forward strand.
CATCTAATTCTTTCATTTTCGCTATTAGTTCATGATCCGGTACGTATCGATCCTTTTCATGTTCCGAATCGAATTCAAATATGTTTAATTTTGATCCTTCTGGTAAAGCAGTTTGGAGAACTTCAATATACAGAGGAAGTATAGTGGAATCGACATTTACTATCTGTCAGACCGAACGAAAATTAGTTGAATTTGAACATTAAACTTGATTTACAAAATGAGTTCAACTATACGTACTTTCAAATTCCTTTCGTAAGTCAAAATTTTATAAGTAGCCTCGACAACGGTACTACGTTCCTTATATTTTCGTACTTCATGATGTTTTGCAGGATGAGCCCAACTGAACATCAAATTGATTAGGTTAATAAGGGCAATTATAAATAAAAAATAAAAAATTAGACATTTACCAGTATTCTACAGGAATATCCATATAAGTTGCCATGGTATGAGCATATTTTTGAAAACTTTCTAATTGAGGGTAGTCGTACCCTTTTATCTGAACAGTTAAGGCTTCATATTGAGGATATTCTGATTTTGACGCTTCTAAATAAGGTGGCTCATAGTACGATGTACTTTTAGTGTTTCTTTTAAAGATTTTCAAACTTGATTGTTGCACGGTGTTTCGCAGCTGAAAATAATACACGTTTGTAAACCAAGAAATGAGAGTTTATGGTATGAAGAACAAATAAAAAAGTTACTTACTAAGGAAAACGTCTTCGGGAACATTTTCAAGAAAATGAATTGATCAAATGAATTTAAATTCGTCCTCCGATCCGAAATTTTCTAAGAAAATTTTACAGAATTCTGTCTCTTATCACTTTGTAGACCGCAGATACAATGTTACAAGGGAAGAAACATAAGTCTGAAAGACCCTTGAAATTTGTGTTTCACTTTGTGTGTCTCTGAAAAGTTGTAAATAATTTTTCGGGCACTTGGACGTTATTCTAATCGTAGATATATTTGGATAAATTGGTCTAAAGAATAGGTTCATAAGAATAATGAAAAAAATTATTTCAACAAAATTTTTGGGAAGAGAGAAGTCGTCGCGTTTATCTGTGGTAACACCTGATTCTTATCAAAGCTCATTTCAAAAATTCAAAAATAATAAATCATCAAAAGCGGCGAGTGACATGTTGCGAAAAACATCATAATTTGGGTTGGTCAACTTCCTCTAATGTCATTAATGCTATGTTTCTGTCGAAATGGTGATTGGAAGCTTATTTCCTCTTAGTTCTACACACATCACAATGCTCGGAGTAAAACACGTCAAAAAACTTCTATCCAAAAGTGATCCATGGATTACCCCTTGTTCGAGAAAAATTCAAGCTTTTATGAGCACTTCTACTGATCCTGGTCAGAATTCAAGGTAATTTTAATTTCATAACTGATGTATTTATCGCATTATTTTTCAACTACTTTGTTTATATTTTCAGTGGCGACGAAACATTCGATTTAGTCGTCGTCGGAGGCGGCATTATCGGGGTTACTACGGCCAGAGCTATGCTTATAGAAAAGCCAAATTTGAAAGTAGTCATTTTAGAGAAGGAAAAAGATGTAGCTATGCATCAATCCGGTCATAACAGCGGAGTAATTCATGCCGGTATCTATTACGTTCCGGGATCAATGAAAGCTAAATTTTGCGTCGAAGGATCTCGTCAAACCTACGCCTTCTGTGATCAACATAAAATACCGTATAAGAAATGTGGTAAACTGATCGTAGCCACTAATCCAGTTGAACAAAGTAATTTAATGCGATTATATGACAATGCTTTGAAAAATGGTGTGAATGATGTTGAGTTGATCGAAGGGAAGGAAATACCGAATATCGAGCCGTATTGTCAAGTAAGATACTATAATTAATTCGTTCATTCAATTATTAATCTTAATTAGATTTCTTAAATACGTAAAGAATTAATGGATATGAATTTTCAGGGTGTGAAAGCTATACATTCTCCCCATACCGGTATCATCGATTGGGCAGTATTTACTAAACATTGTGCCGAGGATTTTCAAAAAAAAGGAGGCAAATTGTTTTGTAATTTTAAAGTTACCAAAGTAAATGAAGCGGAAAAAGGGTCAGAAACTGTTGACGTTTCTCAGGCTCCTGTTGAATTTCATGATAAAAACAGGTACCTACTATAAAAAGTATTTTATTTAATTTGATTACTTTGTGATCAGTTTTATTACCGATGAATATTTATTCCTATTGAGAGGGAAAGTAATTCGAGGGAAATTCGCTATATTCTGCGGTGGCTTGTATGCCGATAAACTGGCCGATTTAATTGATGGATTCCCAGATCCTAGAATAGTTCCTTTCAGAGGAGAATACTTAGAATTGAAAGAAGATAGGCGATTTTTAGTTAGAGGCAATATTTATCCGGTTTGTACTTCTATTATTCATTTTTTGCTAACTGTTCAATGAAATATTTTCATATAAGGTTTGTTTAGGTGCCTGATCCAAGATTCCCTTTTTTGGGAGTTCATTTTACTCCTCGTTTAGACGGCCGAATTCTTATAGGACCAAATGCTGTATTAGCTTTTAGTAGAGAAGGTTACAGGTGAATAATTGTTATTCGTCATACCTAATTGAGATTTTTTTAATTTATGAATTAATTAACATTTTATTTTATTTTCAGTTGGAACCAAATAAATAAAACAGAATTGAAAGAAATTATCTTCTTCGAAGGTTTTAAAAAATTAATGCAAGAATATTTCAGATTTGGTGTAATGGAGATGATAAAATCAAAATTTATATCGTACCGTGTGAAAGATCTCCAAAAATATATTCCTGGTATACGAACTAGTGATTTAGAATTTAAGTAAGAATTTCTTTCAAATACTGAAATGGCTGAAGTAAAATGAGCAGAAATTAATTTTTTATCCATTTTTTCAGAAATTTTACCGGTGTTAGAGCTCAAGCTATGGATAAATATGGATATTTAGTGGATGATATGGTGTTACAGGTTGGCTCGAAAGGAATTGAAAGTAGGATTATGCATTGTAGAAATGCTCCGTCGCCGTCGGCTACTTCATCTTTGGCCATATCTGAATTTATAGCTAAATCAGCTATTGTTGAATTTGATTTTAATACTTGATATTTTTTATGTGTGATGTTGTTATCATATACGTACTTACGTAGTGCTTAGATACTGAACCGTTAAATAAAAGACTTATTTTATATGTTTTGACTTTAGATTCGAAAAAGTATGAAAATAAGGAAAAGATCCTCGTTAATCGAGTCTCGTTTTAATGAAAAGACGATTGGGATATATGTGTATAATGGAATTCTAAAAAAATTCTTCATTTTGCGAGCTTTTTCAACTAGATAATTTCAGATCTCTGATCTCGAATTCAACATTCATTTCTAGCTTAATTTATTTGCCGGAAAGCGGAAACTGCATTTTTTTAGATGAAAATTAGCGATATCAACGACTTTAAATCTGCATTGCTAGAAACGGGTGTTCAGAAATATATTTGACCAAATTTCGAAAAATGGAAAATTGACTTTTTAGAAAATTTAGAGAATTTAGTTAAATTGTAAAATTTTATCCAACTTCAATTTTTTTCAAATTACAAATATTATGAATTTATCTTCATTTTTAATTAATTATAAAAATTGATCAAACCTCGAAAATTGACCTTTTATTTTATTTTTGAAAATTCAGTTAAATTTCTAAAGTTGATCAAACTTTAAAAATTATCAAAATTGAGAAATCATTAAATTTTGAATTGTTACCAAATCTCGAAAATTGGTCTTTTTAATGTTTTTTTTGACAGTTTACGTAATTTCAAAACTTGTCTTAAATCGTATGTTGACAAAACAATTAAACAAAAATCAGTCTTTATTCGAAAAATAAACAATTAAGTTTTTCAAACGCGAGTACAATTGGCACAAATATCTGCTTATAAATATGTAAGTATAATAGGTACAATCATGAATTAATCCCGCGCCTTCGAGGAGGTCTGAACATTTGAAAAACATCCGCAAATCTGGCTTTAAACTCGTCAATTCTTTCCGAAATATTAAAATACCAAAGCAAAAATTCGTCAAGTGCACGAGGATAGCAAACAAACCATCATCTCGACGGCTGTTATCTAACGAAGATTTTTCTTTCTCCAGCATATTACGTAATACTTCATTGGGTGTTATCGCGTGTTTGAATTCGATCACTCGATCATCACTGCCCAATCCCCAAAGCAGAAATTTTGAACATCGTCAACGCTACCTCCGATCATACCTACTCTCCATGCATCGACAAAATACTCCTTGAATAGCTCCACTTTATTACCATAGGACACGGTCGAATTAACAAACCTCACGAAGTAAAAATAATCACCTTGTCGAATCTGCTAATATGCCGTTTGATATGTTTTATCATATAACAATTGGTTACGAAAATCAGTTGCTAGATAGGGGTTGTCAAAGTAAGCATCGTCGATAAATTCGTGCACGGTGCAGTGATGTTGGTTTGATTTTGTTTCATTCATATTGTCTTTAATATACATCCAAATCCCAAGAACAACCTCTCTTCTTCCAGACCGTTCCCACGAATAATACACTATATCTTCACCTTTCTCAGTCACAAATTTTGTCGGCTGCTCTTCGTACAACATCGGTAAAATAAATCTGCCGCAAAATGATAAATAATCTACACACAGGTCTACAGTTTTTTGGTAACGACTTTCCAATCCTGCAAGATTCCAAAAATACTCAAACAAAGATCTATTTTCAAAAGTAGTAGGTATTTTTAAGCATCAAATCTGAGATCGCCAATAGGCACATTTCCTTCATTCGGTATTTTATCCATTTAATTTCCAAGGCAACACACCCAATAATATAGTTGCGGGTGTTCCATGTAATCTATTTTATCAAAATACAGCTTGCTCAAGACAGATGGTCCAATTCGTCTGATATGGTCTTCGAAACTGTATTCACAAGCGATTTTGAACTTTTCATCTTGGCTGATCTTGGCTGATTTGGTCACAATGCATCATGCGTTTGGCTGTACAAACGTAATCATATACACTCGAAATTATAACGTAGCCAACCATTCGTAGAGGATATAAGGCTTTCTATATATATTTTGGTTATTTGGTCGATCACCGATGGAGCATCAAGAAGAATCAGGTCTCTTAATGTGATCCTTGGCTTTGTAGAGCAGTCATTGTAGAATTCTATCTCAAAATTAACATTTTTAAGGTAATGTTTCAGATCCAAACGCCATAATTCGATGGCTACAGCGATGGCGGATAATTCTCTCAGAGGAATTGGACTCGGGTAAACAATGTCGTACTCTTTGGAAGTGATTTTGGCCATTTCGAGTTCTCCGCTATAATTGCGAGAAATCTGAAATTGAAACGATCGAATTAGGTAATATTAGAGGGTGGCTTGAACGAATGATGAGCAGAGAGTAAACTTTTGCTTCTTCAAGTTTTCCGCCCGTAAGTATAATATTTTTCGAAAGGTAATAAATACCCACTGACTTACTACATGAGTAATGTTCCTTGAAGCAAATTTTCAGAGTTTGTCGGGATAAGAGACACCTACGACACGTTGAATTGATCAAAGTACGACGAATTGGTACGTCTTCCATGTAAATTGTCGCGTGAAGACGAATACGCCCCCGAATACATCGCAAAAGCTGGGGATAAATAACAGAAAATCAAAGGATAAATTTTCCACGTACTCGAATAAAGTACGAGCATGAATAATTACCGAAGTGATGGCCTATTAACTAATTCTCACCTCTGATGACTCGAATAATTTACAGGGCACTAGCGGTCCATGTAATCTGTATGGTCTAAGGGTATATCGTCCAGCTATGGATCTATAAAATAATTTACGTTTTAAACGTTAAAGTTTGTATCTACATGATTGAAACACTTGAATAAAATGAACACGATTTGAGCCACAAGCTCGTGTGGTTTTTTTTACTTGGTAAGTGGTACTTTACTTATTTTCCAAACTGAACTGCGCCGGAAGTAGAAATCCTCGAAGAAGAACGACTTTCAAACTATTAAGCAAAAATTAATTTTGGTTGTGACTTGTGAGAAACTAAAATATAAAAAACATTTTTCATCATTTAAAAAATTTTAAAATTGATAATCGACTACAAAAATGATAACAGCAAAATGTAAACAGAGTCGCCGCCATTTTTGTATGTACATGTTCCTCATCTGATTTTTTCAAAACTTTTTCCATACTTCATTAGCTCTCAACAAATTTGAATACATTTTTTCTCGGTTTCTCACGTAATTCTAATTCTAATTAATTACGTACTTACACTTTTAGTTTTGCCTCAGTTTAATCAACACTTGTAAGTGAACTTCTGACAAACTCATTGAAAGTTGAACGTTAAATCATGGGGGATTACAGTGATAATAAAATGAAAACTATGGTCGATGAAATGACGAGGTAAATATAGAATTAAATGAATTCACTAGATGAAAAGTGCTATAGTAATCATCTGTTTTTCAGATTTGAAGAAGAAATCGGAATGCCTTATATTCCACCAGAAATGGACCATCGGAACGCTAACAATCCACAGTACGTAATCCGTACCAATACTTTTAATCAGGCTCAACAAAACCTTATGCAGGGCTCGGAACCTACAATGTTTGTACCTAATCAAGTATTAAATCGACCTCAAACTGGTACGTGTTGGTTTCTTTCTCAATAAGTACATTCTGTTATCGTCTCATTCTATTTAGTTAATCATCTTCGTTTTATTCAGGTCCTGTGAGTTCAACGTACTCGAATAATGTGAGTTTACCATACAATCAACCAATTCCACCTCCTCCACAGCCACCGGCTTTCGCTACGCAAATGATGATAAGACCAGAAACGATTAGTAGGCCAGCAACAACTGCTCCTACTGTATCTAATCCTGCCCTTGTGCATCGACCTGATCCAGCTTTCTTCCCTAGAAGTACACCAGTAGCCACTGCTACAGTTGTAGTACCTGAAAAGAAAACTGAAACTAATGCAGATGGCACTCCAAAAGTTGTACTGAGGTTAGAGTCAACTCCTGTACTGCCTTTTTTACTGATGAAAATTTCCATGTTGTATTCATTTCATTTTATTCGATTGCAGCGCTACTCCTAAACTTTACACGCCCAAAGTTGAAACATACGATTACTCCACTCCGGTACCTTCCAGCTTGAGTTATGATTACCCAAAATCTACCGAATACAATAAATTCAATTCAAAGAAACCAGATTACATTAAGAAAGACGGCAAACAATACGCTTTACCTAGTACTTCACCTTACGACCCAGCATCGAAGAAAAAAAAATCGAAAAAATTCATCAGAGTATCCGGTGGACAAACTTGGGAAGATTCTACATTGAGCGAATGGGAAGATGGTAATTCGTATTTATTATAATTATACGCTTCTTCCAAATTCTACTTTTTTCTAATACGGTCGTTTAATTACAGGAGATTTCAGACTGTTTTGCGGCGATTTAGGTAATGACGTGACTGATGAATTATTGACAAGGATATTCAGTCGGTATCCTTCCTTCACGAAAGCTCGAGTTGTCAGAGATAAACGTACTAATAAGACTAAAGGGTTTGGATTTATATCGTTCAAAGACCCTCAAGATTTCATTAAAGCTTCCAAGGAAATGAATGGTATAATGTTGAAAATTTTCTTCCTCGATTTTTGTTTTTATTTTCTAATTCTAACACGTTTGTTTTAATTTCAGGACGTTATGTTGGAAGTCGTCCAATCAAATTGAGAAAAAGTACTTGGAAGAATCGTAATTTAGATTCCGTTAAGAAGAAGGAAAAAGAGAAGGCAGCTTTGATAGCGTTGCTAACTGGTAAAAATTGATTCGTGTCTTTTTATTAATAAGTTATATCAACTTGATATGCAAATGCAATTGTTGTAAATAATTTCGTAATAAAATGTTTTATGTTTCATTTCTGTTATTAAAATTACTGAAAGAAGCCTGATAACAAAAATATCACAATTTATTTCCTTTATAAAAATGTACGACAAAAAAATTAAGTACATTAAATAACTGCTTATTAAATTTGAAACAAATTACTGTTTACTGATTGATTATCAAAATTTTTACATTCTTGTATTTCTCTTCTAGTGGCGATTTCTTTCAATAAAGCTTTACCTTCTTCTTTCGTCTGAAAAATATCAACAAATGAAATATGTAAATTAATCACTTCGAATCTAGATGAAAAAGCTAAGACTTACTTCTTCGAAATTCAAACATAACTGAGCAAACTGAAAGGCCAAATGAAACTGCGATAATTTCAAGTGATGATAAGCGAGATATCGATGGGCATAGGCATACTCTTTATTAAATGCACTGCCTTCTTTGACCAACTGTTTATACGCACCGACTGCTTCTTCCTCTTCGTTTAATTCCGTGAAAAGTCTACAAAAAATTGTTCGATAGAATCATGTGATTAAGAACATGATAACCAAACCAAAATATCTCCAGACTTACCTAGCTAAACCTGATAAAGCCATACTATCGGCATCGCCGACATTTCGAGCTCTTCTGTAACATCTCATCGCCTCCCCGAACCGATTCAGTTTTTCGAAAACTTCTCCTAGAGCAATAAGCAGTAAACTGTCGTCTGGTCTGATGAGTTGTGCTCGCTTATAGTAATGTAACGAATAAAATGGCATTTTTAATATTTCGTACGTTTGCCCGAAGCCATACCATGCTCTGTGGTCTTGAGGATTCATGGCTGTGAACATACGAGAAAAGGATGATTTCAATTTAAACCTTATCGAGATGAAATTCATGCATATGCCACTTACCAACAGCATCTCTGTAACTAGTAATGGCACCGCGAGTATTTTTCATTTCCATGAACTCGTGACCTCGTAAAATTAAAGCTCCCATGTAATTCGAATTCAGTTTAACGACTCGTTGGAAATACGCAGCTGATTTAGCATGCTCTCCACGCATACTGAAATAATTACCTAGACATTTGCATTAGATCATATTAAATCCTGAGATTCGAAAGTATCACTGCTTATTTCGTGAACATGTAAGGAATTATTTGCATACCAACAACGCAACATGCTTGAGCCGTATATCTATTTACAGAGAAAACGTGATGAGCCAAATATGCCAATTCTTTTTTCATATCACTAACGTAGAGTAGATTCGAGTACGTATCTAGATCTTCAATTCTATAAGGATCTTCCGATTGTATACGTTTGAATAAATTCAATGCATTACCAATATCTATCAACAAAGCGAAAATCAGCAAAAAAATTAACCAAGTATCCTTCACATTAGAAAGTTGACTAGTAAAAAATACGAACCTCTTTTATTATGATACACAGCTGCGATACGAGAAAGTAAAAAATGATTTTTAGAGAAGCCATTATCATGTAAAGCCCACAGGGTAGTCAGAGCTTCATCGTTACGTTGTATTTTGGCATAAGTTTGACCAAGGAAGAATTCCTTCATCCAATGAGATCTTAGGTTTAGTTTTGATAACTAAAATTCAACGATACTCGATCATTAAAAGTATCGTATCTATCATAAATTTCACTCCATTGTACACTTACCGTACTTCTATCGGTTACTAGATTAGAAAGCTCATCCCAAGCTTCCCACAGCAAAGGTAAATGGTGAACTGCTTTACAAAAGCAATCCATCGCCGCATTCTTATATCCCAACTTCACCGATACTAAACCTTTCAAATAAAAGGTGAAACCATCTCGGATATGTTCATTTAAATGATTTTGTAACATTTCGTTTAGTTTTTTCAAGCATGAGAAGTAATCCCATTTTGTCGTAGTATTCATGTCGGTGAAATCCATAGGTTTGTTTTGTTCCAGCATTTTATACATGCAATAAAAATTCAAAAACGTTGAACGTTCTGTGTTGACAGATTTCACAAAATACGAGCCCCTGAAATATCGATATTAAAACGTTTCAACGAATGAGTGAAAATTTTGTCCAATCGAATAAATTCAATACGTACCGAGCATATTCGTGAAGAGGAAATAGGCAATTAGCCATTAAAAATGTTTCATAGCCTTCCGCATCTATTTCCACTTCTGTAACACTTTCTTCGGCAGTAACATTGTCTAAGGAATAATTCAACTCCGCCAACCTACCAAAATGTATTAATTAAATCTTCTGTTTGAATTTAAGAGTATAATGAAAATTAAAAACTTTGCGATCGAATGCATACTGCGATATCTTACTGAGATGATCGAAATCATTAAATTCAAATTCATTTCTCGTCTTATTTATCAATTTCAAAAAGTTCGATTCTCTGCTTTCATCATATTTACCATTTTTTAGATTTGTATAATCCTCTGAGACCACATTCAGCGGCGAATTTACGAATCGATGTCTTGATAGCTGGTATATTATAAGAAGTGAAAGAACTATCTTCGGAGTTATCGAATGTTGACGTGTTTAATTGATACATATCGGAAATGACTTGGCGATTTTTTGTGTACAGATAATCCTTATAAAGCTGAAAAAAGAAAGAAAATCAATTCCTGTTTGCATGAAAAACTCGGTAATTTAATCTCGATCGGGATCACTGTTTTTCCCTCTACCTTTTCATTGCAAAAAAAATACTCCGAGGAGTCCATGCAACCTTGAATGATTTAAATACCACAAATAAAATTGACCCTTTTAACAAATAATTTATTCACTTGGTAAAAAAAGTAAATATTTAAAAAAGTAAAAATTTATAAAATTTTTAAATCACCTTTCAAACGAATACAGATACCTTCATAAAAACATTTAACAAAATAAAAAGTAAATCAAGATACTTTTTTTGCATCAGTTTGCTTCGGCTTCACAATCAAATCAGTTTTATACTTGATTGAGCATTGCAAACGAGTCCTGGTTTTCATTTCTTTACTAATAAGTGCCCATTTACGACCATACTTTTCGAGCAATTTAGTAAATAATTCGTTTTCTTCGTCAGTCCATCGCCCTTTACGAAAACCTTCCTCGGAAGACGACTCGCTGCGAGGATTAGCATTTTGATTAATTTTCATTTGCGAATATTTCAATCTGCATTGAGTTCTCGTTCTTGTTTTCATTAATTTGCTAATTGTGACCCAGTTTTTATCACCGTGTTCTCTGATCAATTCGAGTAATGTATTTTCTTCGTCTCTGGTCCACGGACCATTTTTAATACGATCCGTGCATTCGTTATGTTTCAAATGAGCTCGAATCTGGACACACGATCGATTACCGATAAGCTTGGCAATTTCGCTGTACGATTTATTCTGTTTCATGTATCTCTGTATGGCAACATTTTCTTCTTGGGTGAAACGACCTTTTTTCAATTTAGGAGCTAAGACGTAAGACCAATGAGCATGTATTTGGTTATAGGTACGATTTGGAAAGTGTCTACGAATATTTCTCCACCAATGGTACATCGAACCAGACTGTTTACTGGTTTTCAATTTAGATCCGAGTTTAAGCAATAACTCATCTTCTTCCCTCGTCCAAGGTATATATTTCCCTTTTTTGGTTACCGATACGTATTTTGTAAAACACATGAATGCGGATCTATTGGTACCTAAAAGTTGAGCAATGCGGTCCCAATCTTGAGCACCGTGCTTGACAACTAGGTCTTTCAGTTTTGTTGTTTCCTCGGAGGTGAACTCTGTTCGAGATAGTTGAGGATTCGCTAGTAGATTCCACAATCTTTCAAAATCTTCGGAATTGAATCTGTGATAGTTATCATTTTTAATCAATGTTGTAAAATCTACCTTCAAATTCCAATCTTTGGTATCGTCTAAATTGAACACGTTAGGGGTTTCTTTTATAGCATCTAATATTTTTCTCTTCCGTTCGGATAGTTCACTATGACCATCGTCATCGTGCTCCGCTAATTGTATTTTTTTGTTCACATCTTTTAAATATCCATTGAGCTGATCAACACGTTTAATTTTCAATTGTTGTAAAATCAACGTATTTAAAACAGGAGCATCGTTTTTTAAAAATCTACGCGTTTTGGGTAATTTAGAAAGTGTGATTTGATTTCGACTGTTTAATTCTCTCAAATCGTAATTATAATCGGCCGGATAACGATCTCTGTTTTTAAAATAAGGCATACCGAAGCGACAAAAGTACGTATGGCGATTGTGTCCAGTTTCGGCGCAATGTTTACCCTTTTTCTTCTTTATTTTTCTTAATTTAGCGTTTTCAGCCGGACGCCTTTGCTGAAGTTTTTCTTCGATTATTTTGTATTCTTTCATTAGCGCCTTTTTTTCAAGCAATGCCGCTGTTGCTTCAGCTGCAACCTTATTGCAACTTTCAATATTCCTTTCGAGTTGAATGTTCAGAGTTATTAATTCATTTTTTATTTTTTCGTCTTGAATACAATTAATGATGAAGTCGTTCAAACCTCGATTATCGCTCTGATTAAATTCGCTCGATACGGTTGGAGTGATCAATTCTATTTCTCTAATTATTTCACTACCATTATCATCGTCTTCGGAGAAATCCGTTCGAATATCGTCGTCGCAAGGTACGATGTAGTCATTGTAAGGAACTTTAGACAGACTGACATAATCGAGTGTTTCTTCGTCGGATTCTTCAACTGCATCCTGATTCGGGTTTCTGCTATCGTTCATAAGTAAAGATACAAGCTCGCAGTTAGTATTGTCGTGTTCGTCATCGTATTCGTTTTCCGTTTCCATGACTGCAGAAAATGGCAACAGCACGTAAGAAATTTAACGGAAGGGTGTGAAATTTAAAATCATAACGATAAATGAAATGAAACATCAATCGAGGTAAAAAGAAGTGAGCCCTCGCGACGTATACTCGAGTAAATTGGAAATAAGATGAACTAACCTTAGTCCGGTCTATAAATTCATACTGTAATCCGATATACTTTTTTGCAAAGTGTAAAATGTACTAGAATATGACTTGAAATCTAAAAATTGTACAAATAAATTGTGAAATTCAAATTCAAATTTTCAATAACAGAAACACGAAAAAAACTGTAAAACTTTTTGATTATTAATTTTTAGGATTTTGCCAGAGTTTTGCTTTATGTCTTCATTGAGAAGGCCAATAAGCCAATCAAAGAACAGTATTCACTTGAACCAGATGAGAGATGATACAAATTTTTATTTATAAATAATGATAATTATTTAAATTAAATTAAATGAACATAAAACTATTACAATGATATAATAATTATTTTTGATAAGAACTTAGAAGTCACTTGTCTCTTTACTATTAAAATAAAAAGTTATAAACCGATTACGAAATCCCAAAACGTCAATAATCTTCAGTTGAATGAAAAAAGTTTTGAACTTTTGATACAACGAATCAGAATGAAAGAAACAAAGTCGAAGCTAAAGTCGAAGCCCTCAAAGAAAAAGCTCAGACATGAACTTCTTCGTTAAGTTGAGGAGGGTAAATACCTTGTAAATACACCAAAATCACGCAATGGGGGCAGCTTAGCCATTTTTAATGTTCATCATTGTCCTTCGTTCGCGGTTCGCGGTTGTTCGTAATTTTGAGACTGTATTTGTTTTAAATATACCTAATTTATTATATTTTCATGCTTCGCAATTGCAATATAAAGACTTTAAGTAATTTACAGCGGATTTTATTCTCACATACTTCGACAGGTTGTGCACGTCAGAAACTGGCAAATAAAATTTTTTCATTTTCAACTTATCTATATATACACGAGCAATCAAATTTTAACATTAATTAAATACTTTTTTCATTTCAACATTCACATTATTATTTGTAGTAGCACAAGAACGCATAATTGTACGACCTGACACTCCCCCCCCCCCAGCAAAATCTTATGATTTTTTTTTCATTTAAAATTCATTTCTTATACGAACGAATCAACATATTTTCACTATACAAATAATGATACTAAGTAGTATTATAATTTTTCTGGAGATACAGTACATTTTAGAATATTACAATTACCTAATCAAATTCCAACAATCTCCGATCAAATTCTGCACCTGTACTAGAAAATAAAAGTAGGTAATAAATAGTAAATACAATACGTGTAACCTACCTTTTTAACTTCATTTTTCAGTGATCTACACAGGTGTACCGTACACATTTGTTTCATGGTATTCAATGTGCCTGTAAATTAGCCTATGTAAAATAATTCACCTACATACCTCAATTCGAGTATTGAGGATATGACGTACCGATAGTTTGGCTTCAATGATTTTTGATTTTTATTTGAGGGCATACCGAGGTTTTGACCTGCCTATAATTTGGTTTCGAGATTTCGAAATTTTCGCATATTTGCCTGGGGTTTGACGTATCGACACTTAGGTTGACTTACTGGTTCCTTGGCGTACTTCGTAAAAGGCTCTTTTTGCCGAGAATTTGGCGTACCGAGTATTTGACGTACTGTATAGCTGACCTGAAGCCTACGTTATTATAAAGGGGGTTGAGTTGGTAATTTCAGTTTCTTCAAATTTTTCAAACTAGAGATTATCTACATTACCTTGAATAGACGATGTGCGAGCCATAGAAAATAACTGTAATTTTTTCCTCAATATATTTGAGTAGTAGAAGGTATTCTTAATTATGTAATTCAATTCGATTTTTAATAGATCCTTGCAATAATGGTTGATCAGTAAAAGCTGAGCAAAAAACGAACACGTCATGAGGAAATCGTCTGTCGTCCGGACTAATCACAACTTAGTATTTTAATTAAAATGTAGATGATCGATGAACTGATTTGAATTCATTTCATGTCATTTTTCACGTAAGTACTTCTAAATCTTCGACCATTGGAAGTTCCCAGCAATAGAATAGTATTGAAACATTCGATAAGTAGCAGTGATCACCGGAGCTCAATCATCAATAATGATTAGTAGTAAAACCATTCAGCTCTGAAAAAATTTCTTTCTAACCCAAGACCTTGTACATGCACAACACGAATATCATGCATAACCGAATCTGTTATCAACATTCAAACAACCAGCTCATAGCAATTCAGTAATTCTCAAGTAGAAATATCAGGTTGTCACAATTGCGAGGAATCAAGAACCTTCGAATGGAATAAAACTGAGGTACAATAGTACTTTCCGTTATAATGTATTAATTTTTAAAAACAAATTATTATAACTATCTCGTATAGTCGACGATTGTATCACAGTAGCCACAGATTACTTTGAGAATAACTTTCATCATTAACATGACGCGATCGTTCATAGATTTTAGTTTCCTTTGTCTTCAGAAAGTATCCATAAAAAGAAATCTCGACGCAGTCTCTTCGAAGTTCGGACAAATCCAGTCTCATTCGTAATCTGAAGAAAAAAAACATAAAATCGTATTAATCGCCAATTGATAAATGCAACGCATAGAAAACAATTCCGAGTCCATAATCAATAACTTACAAATATATCTTCAAATCAAATCATAGGTATCCGGTATTTATCCACAACAAAAAACTAAATTCGGGCCCAAACGCCATCGTCAAAACTCACGAACTTCGTGTTTGAAATTGTCTTCGGATTCTGGCATCCTGTTGCAGAAAAAATACTTTTAAGTAATCGATTCGATAATAAATTAATAAATTTAACATCAACACCACGTAAAAACTGTTGCGTAAAAAGATTTTCCGACCAAAGATTACAAAAAAAGAACTCGTATGCCATCGCGGTACAACCCTTTCTTTTTTACAACAACCACTACATTTCAGATATACAATCGTCAAAACGATACATAAAACTTGAAATAAGGCAAACTCGAAAGAAAACGAATACAACATCGTTACCGTAAAACCACAAACCACAATGAATGTCCACTGATTGAATCCAAATATCGCCGTTAATCTCGTAACATGCAAGAACCAATAATTCAACTCCAAATAGAAAACCAAATCATCGACATTTTTCATTCGTTGACACCACGAAGTATGAACTCATTATTGATAAGGAATAAAACCACCGGTAAGTAAATTCTAATGCGTAACTTGAAATTAGGAGAATGGACAGTAATGCTGAGAAACATCATAAGCAAGCACACATATGCTCAACCAATTCCATCTATAGAAATCAGAAGATAAAATTTAATCACAAATAAACTACAATACAAGACCCAGCTCTGCTTCTTCGATCGCCCTAAATCAACAGCTAAGAAATACGTCGACAAAAATGAAAACCCAACGTAGTCTGTAATACACCATTACGACTACTTTAGTCAACCAACCGAACAGTAATACAAATATTGACCAACCCATAAGACCACAACACAACCAAGTATACGTCGATGAAAAACTATACAATTTGTTCGATTCTACACCTTAAAAACTCTTCCCTATAACTTTATAATACATAAATAAAACTAAATCAGTGTCCCACGCCGCAAGCAAAGGAAATTTCATCCATGAAATTCTCCACTTTAACAGGGAACACATCGCAAGTAATAAATAACATTTCAAAATACTTAACAAAACAAGAAAGTAAACTAACTCACAATCCGTAGGATATTTATTGAACGTCCACAATGAGCGATTGCTTCGAATACAATTCCTTTCGACGGATTTCCTAATATCAGTACATCAAAACAAACAACACCGAGGATAGAAAAGATATGTGAATCGCTGGAACATAATAAATAATCTCGGAAACTAGGGTATTCTACGAGATGAACACGAACAATGATTTCCTCACAAGAGAAAGCTTCATCGTTTGAGAACTTAAAGGAAACGAACCAATGAAGAAAAAATTAGCACAGAACATCCGCGATACCTAGTTTCAAGCAAACAACCAACTAAAACTTTAAAATATGTACACATACAAATATAAATCAGTAAAATGATTCATCGATTTACACATACCAACGCAGACACAATTCGTTTAAACTTATCTCATTTTTTACACCATCCACAATTCTAAGTTTCAACCCAACACCAAGACAGGAGCATTTCCAGAGTTACGAACCAAATTTCAAACCAACGGCAATTCGCAGGTCGTATTTAATGGTACACAAACCCATACTCTTATCGAAGCATTTCAAACACCATGCATTTCAAATTTTTGCTAAATAGAGAATTAGAAGAATTTCCCAAATATCACAAACTACACTTCTGATTCAATACAAAGCTGAATCGACACTTAAAAACAAACACAACAAACAATTACAATAACTCAAAACCGTCTACTTTCTACATCTGTACTTACTCGACCATTTCAATGTGATCAAAGAGTGAAACGGTTTCGAAATTGAAATTACCAACGTGATTCGCTAAACTTAATCTATCAACATCGAGACACTAAACTGCGAACTCAAACAAAACATCTTGTAACGTTTTTTTCCATAAATACCAAAAATCACCTTGAACGTAATCGTACGCATCGTTCAAAAGCGACTAATAATTTGGAAATTATCGATGGAAAAAAACCATTCTCGTTCATAATATACAGGCAGCCATTTTAATCGTTCGTTTTCGATGTTTGGCCAACTTTTATCCTCCAGCAATATTTCAAAACGTCGAGAAGAGTACATAAACATGTAATTTAAAAAACCTTACCATAAAAGGTACCTTATTTTATTATCACCAGCTAATTCGCGATAGTTTATCAAGTTGAACGGGCAGGTAGTACCAGATTTTCGCTGTTATTTTAAAGATTGTTACACGAAGATACGCTCGAAACTATTTACACGTCAAATTGAAATTTAGTAACGATTCCACATCGACTGATTCAATTCAGTCGTGCACGAAACGTTGAAACATGGCTCAAAACTAAATTCAAATTGAAACCAAATACCAGTACGCAGCAGCAATAAAATTCAACGAATTTCAAAAACATTCAGCAAAACAAAATCAAACGAGAGGCACAATGCATCATCGAAAAACTCAACACGACATAGAAGGGGAAAATGGCCGACCCGTCCGTTAACGTAATAAACATTTTTATAATACATCCAACGTACACATACCGAAGTAATGTAAACATCCTATCAACAAATAATAAACCAGATTGTACGCGAAATTAGCTAAAATATTCGAAAAAGAAATATATTAAAATATAAACGAAATCCTTTCGCATAAACATAAAAAAATAATTCGCGACCGACACGTAGACCTTTGAAAACATTATGCCTCAGTCACAAATAACACCTACAACCATTGAGTTCAATGCCCTCGGTCACATTAAATAAACAGGAATGTAATCAATACGAAAATGCATGTATTTGAGGAAAAAGATCAATTCCTGAGGAAAGCATAAGGCAACGAAAAATCTCTGGAGTTTCAAATTAATCGTTACGTAAAAAATCTCGGATAAAAGAATAACTTTTGAGGACGAAAATCGATTCCATCGTTATATCGGAACTACAATTAAGGCGAAAAATCATTACGTACGATAAAAACTCAAAAATTAAGAATACTTATTAATTAGACAAAAAAAAAAAAAACAAAACACTACCAATCGAAGATGTTCAAAATAAGCACAACGTGATATGTTGTGTGAAACAGATCGAACGTCGCAATTAGCACAAAAAGAATAGTATAACAAAGATAGTCCACATATACGAATAAGTAAATTTACATGCACCGATCGTATTGTTGGAATTAATACGATGAAAATGACCGATCTTCATTTTAATAGTAGTTGGAGTAACTGCGTAAGAAAACAAAAAAAAAAAAATACCATTTCGTATGAGTATTAAAAACGTTATTTTTACCTTTTACAAAATTACAGACTAAAATGCGTCATAAAATTTCCTTCATTCAAACTAAACCAACGCTAGAATGAAATCAATACAACCGAAACAACTTGAAAACAATCAATCAGTACACCTTGACATTAATCAATCTGCTGAGTTACCTGAAGGGGTTGTAAGTACAAGGAGGAACTCGAACCCAAATTTACTCATCATTAAAAATACGTAAGTAATACACTTGGCTAATGTACGAATTAGCCATTAAAAAATACAATTTCATGATGAATTTGGAGTACACAAAAATACATTTGCAAACATTACCTTTGTCAATACAAACGAACATCAATAATTCGACCGTCAACTCTAGTCCTGTCCAACAAAGCTGTGAATTCGTATTAAGGAAATAACGTATAATATAAAATATTCCTATGGGCAAAAAAAGAAGAAATATATAACATGATAATCCTCATTAAAAATTCAAAATGGAATTCGTCATTTTTGAAACATTATTAGTCCAAACGGTTGCCACAGATAAACTTCTTTCCTTTTATGAACCAAAAGAAAATTCTGGGGAAGGAGGGCTATCGAAAATTGCCCTCAGGAGGCGAACAGGCTTGGGTTTTAGGAGTAGAAGCATCCCTATTTCTGCAGATAAATGGATAGGGGTATGCTTGGTATAATTTCCATATAATTCGACCCTCCTGAACTCGAATCCGTCATTCCTTTCCCGATTGAAAGTAGAGAAGTGGCACAATCGTGAAATCCGTGTCGCAGAAACTGATCAATTTTGGTAAAAATTTATTCGTAAGCATAAATTCCCATCTTCTAAGAAGAATAGCTTCTCACCACTGCAGAATAGGGAAAAAATTATCAATTTTCAACACTCTAAAACTTTTGTTTCAAGTTTTTTGACGTATGAAGCTAACTTCCAATTCGGGTTCAAGAGGTTCGAAATATAATGAAGACATGGTTTTTGACACCCCCCCCCTCCGGGCACAATAAGTGAAAAATTGTGATTTCAACTTTG
Source organism: Pseudococcus longispinus (assembly GCA_900064475.1). Taxonomy (NCBI): domain Eukaryota; kingdom Metazoa; phylum Arthropoda; class Insecta; order Hemiptera; family Pseudococcidae; genus Pseudococcus; species Pseudococcus longispinus. The sequence continues at coordinate 44,204 of FIZU01002985.1, forward strand.
TATTTGCAAAAATTGATCATTTTCTGCGAGACAAATTTCATGATTTACCACTTCTTTACTTTCAATCGGGAAAATAATGAAGAAATCCAGTTCAGAAGGGTCAAATTATATGGAAATGATACCAAACATACCCTTCATGTGCAGAAATAAGGGTGTTCCCACTCCTAAAACCCCTTCCTGCTAGCCCTGAAGGACAATTTTTGATGGCCCCCTTTACCAATTTTTTTTTTCGGTTCATACTAAAATGTAGGTCAGCTCGTGTTCAAAAAAAAGTATAGATAACCTGCTTTTTTCGTGTTAACCGCTAAGACTGCATCACAGTCCTGCGATGGAAACGTTGCTGGAAAAATAATAAATGATTTGAATAGTATTTTTTACAGCGATGGACAGATTCACTACCAAAAATTTTAGATCCAGATCCAGATCACTCGAGTGATCTTTTTTAGATCCAGATCAGATCCAACGCAGAAGATCGGATTTAAAGATCCAAAGATCAGATTCTCGAATTTCAAGGATCTTTGATTTAAAGATCCTCAAAATATGGACATTTAGACCTAAGATCCAGATTTTTCGATCATTTCTCAATTTTTTGTTTCAAATTTAAATTAAGCTTTGAACGAACGTTGAATGGATCTTTTTTTGAAATTGAGAAGATCTAAAGGTTATGGATCAGATTTAAAAATCACGAAGTACCTGAATTATAGATCCGGAATATCTAAATATTCTCGAATCTGTCCATTACTGATTTTTTGTGCTGATTACGTGAAAAAAATAAAATAAAATAGAAAATTCCACCTAGTCAGATTTCTTCCCAATTTTTTTTTTGTTGAGAAAATTAACATATTTTTCATCATTTTGAACTGCAAAAATCGATTGGGGAGAGGAGCCCTATGAAAAAATGAATAGAAACAAAATTGTAGGGTGTAAAATTTTCTTTCCCTAATGAGTAATTGGGGTTTTCCTAGGGGGTTAAGTTTTTGAGATACTTTTACTGAAAGTTGTAAAATTCAACTTGAATTTCGAAAACTTGACCCCCAGGAAAAAACTAATTGCTCATTAGAGAAAGTAAATTTTACACTCTAAAATTTTGTTTCTGATCATTTTTTTCACAGGAAGCTTAGTTCCCTTAAAAAATCAATTTTTCAAGTTAATTGGTCATTTTATGCAACAGTTGAATTGTTTTTTTTATCAGATTATAGGATTTTTTGGACGAAATAGGAATCCCACGAAAATATGAATAGAAACAAAATTGCAGGATGGAAAATTTTCTTTCTCTAGTGGGCAATTCGTTTTTTTAAGAGGCCTAGTTTTCGAGATATCTACGAAGAAAGATTATAACTGATTTTTCAACTTTCAATAAAAATACCTCGAAAATTTAACTACCTACGGGAAAAATTTATGCATTAGGCAGAAAGAAAATTGTATACTCTACAATTTTGTATCTATTCATTTTTATCATAGGGCGTCTAGTTTGCTTATAAAAATGGGGGTTTAATATGAAAAATTGTAAGGTTTCAAGTAAAAAATTAATTTTGTGAAAGACCCTCACGTGATTGCAAGAACACAATAACATTTTTGAAATCTACGCTAAAAGATAGGTCATGATCACCCCCACAGAACCGAAACATTTCAAAAGTTTCAGAACGCAGTACTACGTATTCGTTAAATTCTATTCGTAGTTTCGTTACTAAGTATTCGTATTGAATTTGAAATAATAAAAGGATACACACTGCGCGTTCAGCGTCACGCTCGGAACCATACCGAATGATTCCTACGTCTTTGCCTTTCATTTCAGCGTACTTTATATCGCCAACGTCGCAGAATTTCTCTCGTAATGCTTTCCACGTCGTGTTCGGCGGGAGCTGGAATCAAATATCACATAAACTTACCAAATCGGCGATTTGATCGCAAATCGTTACGCTACACACAAATTGAAATAGAGAAAAATACACGAAATACGAATAAAATTACGTGTATAAAGAAAAGGAAAACCAACCAATCAACTCGAAACCTCATAAAATTCGTAAATTAAAGGAATTGATGGGATATATTCACGAAGATATAAATTTTACATTATATTTCGGGGAACACAACGAAAAAATATTGAGCGATTCGAAAAAAACGTACACGCGAAACGATTTTTTTTCGAAACAATAAAGAAATCATAACTTGAAACACACCAAACACCGCAGAAAAATCCTTCAAACTAATGACTGGAAAGTACACAAAATTAATTCATTTACTCACGTTACTGATCATAACCGTATCAGAATGTCTCAAAGAACCAACTGCGCCACCTAAAAGTCAAACAAATAAAACAAGTATATTAATTTCGAGCATTAATTTTCTGCACAATGTGACTAAATAGCAAATATCTAACAATGTACGATTTTGGTTTAGTTGACACATACACACCACACCACACCAAACGCGCCTTTTTCCCTCTTACGTGATAAATTCACCATCTTACAATAAATAAAACCGATCGTACGAACTACGAATATAGGTAAACCTTTACATCGAAGGGTAATTTTCAAAAATAGGTTCGTCATTGAGTCATTCCACGTCAATGTGTTCTGGAAAATCGTTCGATGGGCTATCGATGTTTTTCATATTTCGTATAGTTGTAGACCTCGAGAACAGAAACCGAATATCAGAAACATGAGCTCTCCACGTCAATTTTTGACCGAGATAGTAGTTTCTGATGATTAAGCAGGAATATGGATATCATAAATTTCAACTTCCACGTGCTTGGCGAGTTTAAAAGTTTTGGACATCTAGACTTTTGAAATTTGACCCTGTTACCTTTTTTGAACCGAAAAATCTCCCTCAAAATACAAAAAAAGGAATGCAACGATGATTTTTTTTCTGAAAAAAAAAACATGTTATACCTATCACATTTCAGGTAAATATGATTAACAAAAAAATTGGACGAGCATTTATATCCCACTTTTGGTGTGGGTACATAATTAGTTTGTAATTACTCCTACAATTCGTATCTACCTATCAATTATTTTTACTCGTTTTACAAATTTTTATTCTCGAAGTCCACAGCCATGCAAAAGGTCGATAACTCATCGCAAGATTTTCAAAGCAATTAGCATAGAATGACCCTTATTAAAATGAAAAAAAAAACACAACGATTGCACATGAATTAAAAGAACCTATCAATTCATTTGCAAAGCAATATTCACCACAGCGATACCTGTATTGGCGTATTCGTAGTCGTATTTGTTCACAGAACTATTTAGGGCAGCAGATATCGCATCGAAGTCGTGTGTTCCTGAAAACGTTTAAAAAAGATTCGTGAAAAATGCCTTTCTTGATATCTTATTCAGCGTTTTCGAAACCGTATGCTGAAAATTTATTATTATACATAACGTGTTTACGTATATCGTGTACATGTACTTATACATCATTTCCACATTCAATTGGGAAGATGTGAGCTGGTGATAGTATTCGCCGAGAGAAATGAAATTTTCATAATTATTATACTCGTATATTATAAGCTACTTTTAAAATGGTATGGATTACGATATTTCAAGCATTAGAAATAGTATTCTCTTCTTCCATTCTTTTCAACCATATCCAGTGAAAAGCGTTGCCAAATTATTGAGTTCAGAGATTCGAACCAGGGCATATTCTAAGTAAAATTTGGAACCAAGCAAACAAAGTTCGATATCCTCCGACTGCTGACTTGATTTCGATATTCCCAGCATAATCTACGTAATTTTATGATCATTCACCCCCCTCCCGAATCCCCCAACAACCGAATTTCAACGTCAGGCAGTCTTGTGCAAGGGGAGGGAAAAGGGTAGGAAAGCGAAAAAAGTTGTGATTTTTGCAAAATTGTCAAAAAGGTTTGAAAGGTTGTAAAAGAATGCCAAGAAATCATTAAAAATATGGCAAAAGTTGTGAAAACATTACATAAAAACCATTGAAAATTTTGCAAATGTGGCGAAACAGTTGTCAAAAAAGTCTGAAATGTTGAAAAAATGAACAAAAATCTCATAAAAATTTTTTTTATGTCTTTCAAAAGCGTGATTTTGTTCATAATTTCACGAATTTTTTGACAATTTCCACAATATCTAAGACAGTTTTGACATCTTTTTCAATGCTTTTACAATAATTTCGAAAGTTTTGACGAAAATTTAACATGAATGTGTCGGGGGGGGGGGGGGGGGGGGGGGGGGGGGGAGCCGAAAATTTATGCATCAATTTTTTGTCCGAATTTTCGTCACTGTTTTTTCAACTTTTCCATATATTGGTGCACTTTTGAAAACATTTTGCAAACCAATTGACTTTTTGGACTTAAAAAAATGTATTTTTGTTTAAAAATTTAGTAAAAAGTTGGAATTTCAACTTTTGAAAATCGTAACTTTGTTCTATCAAGTGAAGTTTTAGTCAAACTTAGATTTTCGGTGAAAATCATATTTTTTAGTCAAGTCAGAATTTTAGTCCAACATCACAATTCTTGTCAAATGTTACAATTTTAGTAAAAATCGGAGTTTTAATCGAGTCACAATTTTCAGTTAAAAGATAGAATTTTGATTTTTGAAAATCAAAATAAGTTTTGGCCAAACTTAGGCTATGTACAATTGTACATGTTTGGTCAAAAATCACAATTTTGGTCAAAGGTCAGAATTACGAATTACGATTTTTGTCAAGCCAACATTTCGACCAAAATCATATTTTTGTCCAAAAATTACAATTTTGGTCAAAAAATTAAGATTTTTGCCAAATCACAATTTTGGTCAAAGCCGAAATTTTAATCAAAATTACGATTTGCCCGAATTACAATTTTTGTCAGCAAGTCACAATTCACAATTTCAAATCAAAAGTTAAATTTTTGGTCAAAAGTCGGGATTTTGAATGAGTTTCTATTTTGGTCAAGTCAAAATTTTTATCGAATAATAATTTTCAAGTGCAACTTGAATTATTCAACCATAGTTACAGCTTTTTATGCATTTTTGACAACATTTATTTTATTTTTTATTAGAAAATTTAGCCAACGTGTGTTTCGTCTTACAACAATCTCTTAAATTTTCTGAATCTTAAAAGTCATCTGCCCAACTCATGAAAATCCACACATATCAATTTTATAATAAAATTACCGAAAATCGTGACTAGATTTTGATTTTATACTTCAAAATTTTGAATTTTTTTCAACTTTGGAATAAAGATAATAGTAATTTTTGACTTTTTGGATCAAAACAATAGTCAAAACTATTTCATTTTCTGTTCAACATTTACTAGAAACAAAACAAGTAAAAAATAAGTGATTTACGCGATGTATCTTTTTTTAATGATCACAACACTCAAACTTATAGAACTGCTCCTTTTTTTTTTTTTTTTTTTTTTTTTTTGGCTTTTTTTTTTTTTTTTTTTTTTTTTTGGAGCTATGCTTTGGAATAAGCCCTGGGTCAAACAAAATTGCTCATGTGTTCAACATACAACTTGATCTAAGAATAGAAGGAGCAATAAATTTTACAATCTTTAAAATAATTATTTGTCAACTTCAAATTTTATCATTCTTGTTGAAATTGAAAAATATTTATCTTTTCGCTCCTTCAATTTTTAGATTAAGCTACATCAACACTTGCGCAATTTTGTTTATCCTTCTGAATTTTACAACTTGGCGAATCTGTTCATCAGAGACGGCTAAAAATATTTTTAAAAACCACGAACGAAAAAGTACAATTTTTCACGTTGAAAGTATTCTGAACGAGTACTATGCCAACCTTTCTTCTTTCCAATTGAAAATGAGACACCCTGTATACTATAAAACGTGTCAGTGTAGGAAACTTATATCCACGTTTTCTCGATATCGAAAATTGCAATACCATTATCAATTCTACAAAAATCCTGAAATTTGCCAGCTCCGCAGAACATTAAAAAAAAAGACCCTAACGTATTGCGAATAACTCTCAACAGAATCAAGTTTCCACCTAGATGAGATTTTTATTCCTGATTTACCAGCTCCAAATACGACAAAATTAAAAATTTCTTTCGCAAAATATCCAACACTGTTCAAATCGCCTTCCTGTTGTCGCTTATTCAAATTATCGCCATCGGTTGAAAAAGTACACGATAAGACTGTATAACTGTACACAACTACACATTAAAGCCCGGTTTATAATGGAAATGAAAAGTTGAATCAATGAGTTGTAATAGAAACGTTCATAACGGGACTGAACATCTTTAGACTTTTTCCTTAACTGTATTTTCGCCTTTTTTAAAAAATTTCTACGATAAGAAATGAAAACATTTTTATACTCTGATGATATTTAATGATATCTGCGATATATATCACAAATTGGTAAAAAACTCATTTAAAAAAATTTATGCTTTCACAATATTTTCAATGAAAAGTTGAAATGATTTCAACTTTTCATTGAAAAAATCTTTCGTTTTCATTTCCATTATAAACCGGGCTTAAAACTACAACTACGCACACGTCAGCACACTCGAAACATCTGCACTGAAATATCAATATCACACCGAATCCTCGATACGTGCTACTTCAATACTCGAACAAAAATAATAGCTACTAAAACGTGATCGAAAAATCTAACCTGCGACATTGTTGAACGCCCTGGAACCACTGGTACTATTATTCAGGTTCAAATTTGAACCGTAAGGAGTCGACCCAATTCCGACTAGATCCACTGCGGACGCATTATTAATCAAACTACTGCCAACCATTTCAACTGCAATCATATACTGTTAATATAAAAAATCAAACGAAATCTACGCATTTTCAAACAACACTGATGAAAATATTCCGTCGAATTGGTATCTTTTTCACTTTATTCAAAAAATTTTTTCAATGATGTCGCATGTTTTATTAGAACAAGCTGCACCGTGAAGCAAACTACGGTTACGTTATCTGTAGGTGCAAATATCTCTAAATTATATCGCCAGTATTAATATCTACTTAGGTATCGATAACGGTAAAAAAATGAGTTAAAATTTCAATAGTACCCGATGAAATAAACAAAAAACTCGCGAATTTATTCGTTGTTCAAACGAATAAAATGCGAAAACGAATTGTCCTTTTTGAAATCATGTTTTCTAATGGCCAATAATCTATAAAATTCGATTTGAAAACGCTTTCAGAAAGCGTAAATTGTGAATATAATTTTAGAAAATTCCAAAAGATCAATTTTATTATCGTTTTATTCGCGAAATGCTACTTTTTCAGGGAGGGGAATAAATTATAAAAAACGTATTATACTCGTTTATTGTAACAGGGCAACATTTACATCAAAGTCAACAAATAAAAATTAGGGCGGAAAAAATTCCTGTTTGGTAAGGGATTTTTTCTGTTCGATGCCAAAAAAATACTCTTTGGTGTATTTATCGAAGTTTTATTTCGTTTGCTATTCAGATCGAAGACACCAATTGATAGTTGAGGAAAAATAAGGGTAACATGATGCCTAAATGAGCGTGAAATATACGCAAAAGGTTAATTCTATTACAGAACACCATGCAGTATACAATACCGACGTGCGAAACAAGCACTTTAGTAACGATTACACAGAGGAAAAATCTCCTCCATTCTAGCATCCAAAAAAAATCGATACAGATACTAACGAAAAAACAATCGAATGATAACAACTCATGAACCAGTCAGATGCGATATGCTGGAAGTCAGAAAAAATCTGATAAAAAACGATTCATAAAAAACAACAATCATAGAACGACCAGTGTGAAGTTTTTTGTTCATCTTGACGAGTACTAGACAAATTTAATAAAACCGATGAATTAGCTGAAGAAAACGCATGCACGCGCACTCGCACATACCAATGAAATAACACAAAAATGAGGTTTATACTAGAGAAACGATAATGCTTTACTACCAACGTACATTGTCGTCGCGTCAGCGGGTTATCCAACAAACGGTTGTCTAACTGTTGACTCAAACTTCCAGCTAGAAACAATACAACGATATTATAGTCGAAAATACAAAAAACCACCATGCACTAAGTATTCAATAACACCTCAAATACCACCAGTTTCGAAATCTAGAAAAAAAAAACGAGAAAGTATACAAAAAAGCCTAGCTTGCCTAGACTTAGGCCTAGAGAAGTTACGCCAGTAAAAATCCGGCGCAGCGTAGCCCTTCGAACAAACTCAAAATATCTAGTATATACAACGTGATTCAAAGAAATGAAATCAAACACACCCCTCGGAAAACTCTCACCGCTCACACGATAGACAAATTTTCCACATTAGCGGGACATATAAGAAGACGAAGAGGTGTGAAAAATGTTACTATTATTCTTGCGATGATGCTGTAAATACGAAAAACATTCATTATTCGGATATGTATCCAACATTTCATCACCTAAAGCTGCTAAAGCGTTTGACGACGAAGATAGGCTGCTAGACGGACGGACGTTTGATAAATTCAACGATGGTAAATTCCCTACGAAGAGAGAAAAAACACATGAGATTCACGTTCGGCTCGTATCATCGAATGAAAAAAAGACAAAATACGAACTAGCGACGTCAGTTAGAGGAGCTCCGTTTGCTCCCAAACCCATTCCAATTCCTTTCAAACCTTCTGGTAATTTTAACGGACCGTCTCGTTCGTTCGACTTATCCATCCTCACGTTGATCCGTCTATCGAATAGCATTTGGTTGTGTAACATCGCTTAAAGGTGTCAACAATCAAAGATAGATTAACTGCTTAAAAAGTTGCCTTTCGAAGTAACAATGAAATCTTACATATTGCTTGGACAGCTTCGACTGGATGTTCAAATTCAACAGTTCCGAAGCCACGACTTTTACCATCTTTATCGGTGAGCAGATCAATACCTACGACTCGACCAGCTAATTTGAATACTTCGCGTAATTTCTTTTCGTCCACTTTATAATCGAGCTAAAAAAATACGCATTTGGAAATTTACCGGCGTATCGATCACGACCGTAAAATAAAATCGTAAAATTAATTCTATTTCAAAATTGACAAATTCGAAGGAAAATACTGAAAAAATGAAAATCGGTTGGCTAGAATTTCAACTGAATATTTTCAAAAAAAAAAAGTAACTTTGGTAACCACTTTTCATTAAAAAAGTAATCAAAAAATAACCAACCAAACGATAATTTACACGATTTTCGAAATGAATGTCTCATTGGGGGATTGGGGAGAAATCGTTACCATTTTCAACATCATTTTGAAAAATTATATTTATATTGGTCAAAAAATCGTAAAAATTGTTTGAATATGTCGTAGAAATTACTGAAAATTATGAAAACTGTCAAAAATCTTGTAAAAAATTCATAAAATTTTCACAATTATCTTGGAAATGAGAAAAAAAACCGCCATTTCCATACTATCCACGGAACTATAAAACATAGGTATGCTTTTGTTCATTGAATTTTCCAAATCCATAAAACGTGATACTTGAAATTTTCTTCAAATTTTCAAATTAAAAAAGTCCTTTGAATTCTAAAAAAAAATTTCAAGTCCAAAAAGGTTCGACAAAATATCTAAGTCAGCGTAACGGATTTTAATGACTAAATTTTGTGATGGAATTTCCTTGAAAAATTTTCGAAGTCCAATTTCAAGCACAAAAAATCAGTAGAAATCTGAAAATTTTTTCAAATTCAAAATAGTCTGTCAAAATGTCTAAAAATCAACGTTAGGTAAAAAGCTGTCTGATTTGAACTTTTTTGAAATTTTCCAAGTCCATAAAGTTTAAATTCTCCAAATCCAAAAAAAAAGCCCAGAAAGTCCGAAATAGTCTGACAAAATGTCTATAAATCAACTTTAGGGAATTTCGTCAGGTTTTTCGCGGAATTACCGGCAGTAAAAGCATTTTCTATGCTAAAATTACCAAAAAAATTTAAAAGTAAGTAAAAATATTGTAAAAACTACTCAAAAACTATGAAAATCATCGAAAACTTGAGAAGAATTTTGAAAATGTAATAAGATTTGGTAAAAATATCGTAAAAATTACCAAAAAATTATGAAAACCGTCGAAAATTTCGTAAGAATTGAATGAAATATGAAAAAAATGATCAAAAAAACATGAAAGTTGTCAAAAATGTTGTCGAAATTTTTACAAATTCTGGAAAATGTTTTACTTTACGATATTTTTAGAAAAACCACAAAATATATTGCAAAAACGATCAAAATAATCATACGAGTATAATCCGTCAAAAGTTTCGTAAAAACAGTTATAATTTTCACATTTTCCAAAATTTTTATAATTTTTTACCATTTTAGCATTATGTTGACAGATTTCTACGAAATTTTGTGAAATTCTAAGTACTTTCGGTTTCACGACATTATTCATTGATGTTCAGAAATATTTTCACAATTTTTACAAGAATTTTGATACTTCCTACAAATTTTTTTGTCATTTTTAGCAAAATTTCAACTCATTTTTACGAAAATTCAAAAAGTTGTAACGGAATTCTCGATGGTTTTCATGATCTTTTGACCATTTTCACCAGGGATTTGAACAGTGACCCGAATGAGCCGTCTGAAAATTGCCTTGAACCGTAATCTCGAACCGAAATGATTTGAAAACCGTAACTCCGAACCGAACACGAATCGAAATTACTCAAAAATCGTAACGTAACCGCAACCGTAATGAAAAATGGTTCCGGTTATGGTTCGAAGTCCTTATACACTTTTCATTCAGAATTTACTGTGGAAAACCGAGAGTAATGGAGATTGGAGAAAATACAGACAAAATGTCAAAAATTCAAATCAAAATTCAAACTTTGAATGAATTGAAATTATTGATCACCTTGAAAAACTAATAATTGAAAATCTGTGAACCGTAAAACGAACCAGAACCGAAATAATCTTTGAACTGTAACCTGAGTTCAAACTCGAACCGGTTCAACTCCTTGATTTTCACAATATTTTATATAATTATTTTTATGGAAATCTCATCAATTTCAACGTCTACGTTTGCTTCAAGTAATCAACATTTTTTCAATGGACTACGTAGAATGTCCCTACATTAATACAAAAAATTCACAACATTTTTTAAAAATTGACTTGAAATTTTTAAAGTTTTTTCATTGATTTGTTTCAACATGAAATTCATAAATGAAGTAACTTCGAGAGAAATCAACAACAAAAAGTAATGATAAAAAAAGTAACAAAGTTTCTATGAAAAGTAACCTCATCCTTCGGTAAGTCCTCCACATGTGGACCTCCTTATTCGTTTTCGCCTATAATTCTTTAAATATGCTATTGAATAAAAAAATTATTATAACAAAAATTAAACTACATAAAATTGGCAACAAAAAGATTCAATAATTTTTTTCGAAAAGTGAACGGGTGATGTAAAAGCACGCATCAAAATATACAGAGTGAAAAAAAAATGAAAACTTTTCCCCTTTTCACAAATGTATTTTAACGCGTGTTTTTACGCCACCCGTTCACTTTTCGAAAAAAGTGAATATATGCTTTTTCATTAGAAATTTCATGTAGTTTAATTTTTGTTATAATATATTTTTTATTTCAAAGTATATTCCAAAAATTATAGGCGAAAAACTACTAGGGAGTCTTTTTGGGTCCACATTAGGAGGATTTGCCGAGCGAGGGATGAGAATAGAGGCTTATGTAGTTGTTAATCAGGACACTGAAAGAAACAGGATGTAATTTTACTTGGCTTGTTTTTCATCGCAACAAAAATCAAACTTCACAACATTATCGTAAACCGAAAAACAAGATACACTAAAAATGAATTTATTATCATGAATTTCTATGATTTGATTTTTATTATCGATCCCACATATTATGTAGATGAAAAGTTTCGAATTAATCGATACGAATATATTTTAACGTAGATTAAATCGGCCACGTGAAGAAATAGTAGCATTATTAATAAACCTTTTCGTTAACGGCTTTGAAAATCAATCCAATATTGGAACCAAGAACCTTACCGAATTAGATCAACGAACAACAATTAATAATCATTAATTCGGCTCAAGGTCAAACGAGCCATCAAGAGTACCGATAAAAATGCTCGTAATAACGAAAAAATTCCAATAGAATAAAAATACGTGGTTGAACGATTCTGTACGTATTCCCGATAGACATTTTTTCAATAAATTCTCCTACATTCGCCACTACAAATGTTAAATACCATTTGAGAAACACTTACATTGGCAACGAATACTTTATTAATCAGCGGTCCGTGAATATTCAAAGATTCTAAAAACTGAGGCGATAACCCATAGGTATTACCCCATTTATTCGAACTAGACGGAGTACTATGATCACCCCACTGGTTGCGATTGGCGCCACCACTGTTGACAGAACGACCTCCGAATCCCAGAGGACGGCCTTGTTTGTCACGTTCAACATTGGTATCCTAAACAGCGATAACATGGTGAAAACAACATGGACTACACGACTAAGACGTAATCGGCGATATCGTGGATTCGTTTTAAATCGAACAAGCGAGCTACCTCTTTGACAACCAGTTTTCTTCCTTTCAGATCGTATCGGTGCATTTTTTCGACAGCTACTTGAGCCGAATCAATGTTTTCAAATTCCACAATACCGCAACCTCTCGGCTTATCGTTTTCGTCGACAAAAAGCTCAACATAGGAAACCTCGCCGACTATAACCAACCGTAAATACAAAATAATAAATAGCCCGAAGCTAAATTTCGATCGTAATTTTACCTTCCTTTCGTTAAATACAAATTAAAACTAGCCTAACGCTAAATTTCGGTTGTGATTTTACCTTCTTTACGAAATAAATCTTTTAGGTCTTGCCAACGATACTCATATGGTATATTTGACACGTATACCCTTCTTTCGAGTGCATTTTTTCGAGAACGACTGCCCAAAGGGCTTCGATCCCTGTGATTAACGGATGATTTCGTTGAAGAAGAACGTTCGTTACGTCGATTTCTGTCTCTTTCTCGACTTTCACGGCTTCCTTCGCCGGAACTTTTACTGAAATTATAAATATCACATGTGACCAAAGTGAATTGAAGTACCATACCTTCGGCTTTGGTAATTATAATTCACTTCATCAAATATGAGTTACGTAGGATCAAAAATTATTATTCGTCCAACCCATATCCAACACAGGCGAACAGTAAAACCAAAATATCCGAAACTCGTGTTGAAGAAAAAATAAAAACCAAAGACATTAACAACTCGACAAGAAATTCCAACAACCAATCAACTTAAAAATACAAACCAAAATTGTAAGAGATGCAAACAAAAAAGTCGATTACAATTCATGTCATTTCATTTAACGATATGTTGAACTCCTGAAATTTACACGGTACGTTTATTTCAGAGTGAATCAATCCTCGTCGTAGGAAAATACACAAAACATAAACTTCAATTGTAAAAATCATACAACCAGACAGCTAACAAAATACAACAAACCTAGCCACAAAATTATTAGTCAAAACAATCCAGCTGGAAAGAAATACTCGAGTAAACCGTGTGATGAACATAAGGAGAAAAGAACAAATGAAATATAATTCACGATTCATCAACCACATCAGGAGTAAACGTACATGTAAACTTGAAGAACAAAATATCTGAAGAAACGACATTAATAACGTAATCATAATAAACTTACGGTGGTTCTTTACGCTTAGCATAAAATTTTATAGTATAACCAGTAAAATGCAGGGGCACAGAATTGAATTATTAAA